>CM042144.1:2309316-2334316 GCA_023376005.1 Doryteuthis pealeii | reverse complement strand
TGCTTTCCCCGTCTCCTTCACCTCCTTCTCCTTGTATCTCGATTATCTTTGGGGAATCCTTCAAGTAAAATGAGAAATATTTATTATGCCATAACAACTTTGAAACAATGCAGGCAGATTCGCTCTTTTTCTTCTGATTCCCCTCGTCCCTGAAATGAACCTCATTGGTTGATAATGCCTGACGGGCAATAAATAAATAAAAAAATAATGAGAATAAAACAAAAAAGCAGCCAATCACAATTTGTGATTAAGTATTTTCGCTCTGGGATATGTAAATTGTGTCCATTGTTTTAACGTTTTTTATCTTTTTTTTTTCCTTTTTTTTATTTTTCCTTTTTTTTTAAATATTTAATCATTTATTTGATATGTCTGGTTAGTTAGATTCTGACATTTGGGATGAGAAGATTTTGAATGAAAAGGAACGTGGAAAAAAGAAAGGAAGAAGGAAGGAAGGAAAGAAAGAAAGAAAGGAAGAAAGAAAGAAAGAGCATTAAGGTAGAAGCAAAGAAAGAGTGAAATGAACTGATGCAAGAACTAAGATAATGAAATCGAAAGAAAGAGAGAAAGAAAGTAAGAAAAGGAAAAAAAATTGATGTTATGAAATTGAAAGAAAAAAAAAGAATAATAAAGAAAGAAAGAAAAAAAGAAAGTAACTAAGAAATAAACAAAGAGTCGAAGCCATGATAAAATAGAAAGAAAGAAAAAGAAAGAAGAAAGAAAGAAAGAAAGAAAGAAAGAAAGAAAAAGGAAGGAAAAAAGGAACAAAAGAAGGACGGATTAATGATAAAACAATAACATGAATAAAGATGAGAACAATTAAATTGAGAGAAAGAATAAAAGAAAGAAAGAAATATAAACAATAAATCAAAGAGTGAAAAGAAAAAAAATTAATGAAAGATGAAGATATAATTCGAAAGCAACAAAGAAAGGGAGGAAAAGTGATCAAAGACATCGGAAAAAACGAAAGAAGAAATAATACAAATAAACAACGAAGGGAAGACGAATAGAGAGAAGAATGAATGAATGAAAAAAGAAACGAAAGAAAGAAAGAAGGAACGAAAAGTAAGTAACAAAGGATAGAAATTGAAAAATGAATATGGAAAAGGAAAAATAAGAAAGAAGAAATAATACAAATAAACAACGAAGGGAGATCGAAAGAGAGAAGAATAAATGAATGAAAAAAGAAACGAAAGAAAGAAAGAAGGAAACGAAAAGTAAAGTAACAAAGGATAGACATTGAAAAATGAATATGGAAAGAAGGAAAATAAGAAAGAAGAAATAATACAAATAAACAACGAAGGGTAGACCGAAAGAGAGAAAGAATAAATGAATGAAAAAAGAAACGAAAGAAAAAAGAAGGAACGAAAGTAAAGTAAAAAGGATAGACATTGAAAAATGAATATGGAAAGAAGGAAAAATAAGAAAGAAGAATAATACAAATAAACAACGAAGGGTAGACCGAAAGATAGAAAGAATGAATGAAAGAAAGAAAGAAACGAAAGAAAAGTAAAGTAACAAAGGGATAGAAATTGAAAAATGAATATGGAAGAAAAAATAAGAAAGAAGAAATAATAAAAAAAAAGACAACGAAGGGTAGATCGAAAAGAGAGAGAAGAAATGAATGAATGAAAAAAAAACGAAAGAAAAAGTAAAGTAACAAGGATAGAAATTGAAAAATGAATATGAAAAAGAATGAAAATATGAAAATAAAAACATGAATGGATATAGAAAAAAACGTCCGAAAAGAAATAACATAGAAAAAGAATGTAAAAAAAAAAGAAAGATAAAAACAATGGAAAAAAGAAAATGACGCAAAAAAAACCCAATAGATTATAAAGAATATGGAGGAGAGTAGTAGGTATCTACCCAGCCCATTTACTCTGGTTAGGATATGACAGAAGGTCGCAGGGTTGGCGGATTCAGTGAGGATACGAAAGAGAAAGGTATAGAACAAATATTAAGAATTGTAAAAGAATTGACCAAGTAGAAATACAACTGTTTAAAGTTGGAAGGATGTTACGGAGACGAAGGAAGAAAAAAGAAAAAATATAGAAAGAAATTAGGAAGAAAATAGAAGAGAAATATGATCGCTGTGGGGAGTAAGAAGATATAAGATGAGAAATGGAATAACGGACAGTGGAAAATGACACGAAGGATAAAACGGGAAAGGTAGAAACAAGTGTACAAGATAGAGAAGTAAGTATCATAGAAGAAGAAGAAGAAGAAGAAGAGAAGAAGAAGAAGAAGAAGAAGAAGAAGAAGAAGAAGAAGAAAGAAGAAGAACACAAACAACAACAACAACAACAATAAGAATAAAAAAAGAACAAGAGAACCAAGGGTAACTGTCACAGAAGAAGAGAAGAAGAAGAAGAAGAACAACAACAACAACAACAACAACAACAACAACAACAACAAAAAAAATAAGCACAAGAATAAGAACAAGAACAAGAAGAACCAATGGTAACTGTCACAGAAGAAGAAGAAGAAGAAGAAGAAGAAAAGAAGAAGAAGAAGAAGAAGAAGAAGAAGAAGAGGAGAGAAAGAAGAAGAAGAAGAAGAAAAGAAGAACAACAACAACAACAACAAACACAACAAGAACAAGAACAAGAAAGAAGAACAAGAACAAGGGTAACTGTCACAGAAGAAGAAGAAGAAGAAGAAGAAGAAGAAGAAGAAGAAGAAGAAGAAGAAGAAGAAGAAGAGCAACAACAACAACAACAACAACAGACAAGAAATAATAACATTGGGAGACACAGAAAAAAATGATATTAGCTTTGATTCTGAAGAACAAAAGAACGAGGACATGTTTCGCCTGAAAATCCGAGATGGTAATTGAAGCAGAAATGTCAAAGGGCACTTTAATATTGAATACAGAATAATTCCAGTCCAATTCCACGGTGCATTCATTTTCTTGGCTTTATTAATGCAAATGGCGTTGTCTTCTAATGCTGAAGGAACTGGACGCTAGCCAAATGTGCCGACATCAGAGAAGTCGTTTCTCGATTGAAAACCTATTGTTCAAGTATCAACGACATTACAAGAGAATGGATCTAATAACAAAGATGTCGCCTTTGTCTTTGTGATCGACTGTGATTTCATTTTAAAATAAATAAGTAAAAACGTGTCCTATTTATGCATTTGTACACTATATCTATGTATCTTCTAAATCAGTGATATTGGCTATCACACCTGAAAGGTCCTATGTACAGCATCCAGTGTCCACGCAGAGCTGATCGATGTAGCTTTTTGCTGGTTGTCACAAACTGGTACGTTCATATGTACATATCAGGAGAGTATTACTTATGAGCTCGTTCTTGTTTCTCTAGCAGTGTCCAGCATGTATTGTTTGGTTCATGCATTTCATGCTTATTTCGACGTAATGGCTTCAACTAGAAATATTATTAAACTTTTTTTTACCAACCCCTCCGCACGAGCAGGATGCGACACATGGTCGATTTCTTAAGCGGAGTTCAAAAGGTTTGAATTCAGAGTTTTCCTTTCCTAGACCGGTTGCCTAACCAAGGTTAAAGAGTCCAATCTGCACCACTATTTACCCATAGCTGGAGGGAGAGTAGGATTCATACCTTTCCCAAGGATATTAGCGCTAAGTTAAATGCAATTACCATGTCCAGGATTTGAACTCGGGGCGACGTGTCCATTCCCCATGACTTTAACCATTACACCACGCGCTTCCTATTATTAATATTATTATTAATACTAGCAAATATATGCACCCTCCGGGTGCAAGTATTTAAGTTTTGATATAATAAAATATCATATTAAATTAGAAAGGCTAATGAAACTGACTAAGAATGCAGATAAAAAGATCTGCAACAGAGGGGGTATAATCGAAAAATAGAACAACTTTGAAACTAACTATTCCATCATTTTCCATTACTCCCCTCTTTCATTGGTAAATTTTCCTAATTTAACTATTTAGTTCAAATAGGAAGTAAAGGATAATATTACAATTATTTCTTCTTGTAAATAAATTTCTTTTAAGATTTATCCACGAGATTTTTGTTTATATTTCTTAAGATAAAACCAAACAATTAGAAATCAATAATACTAAGCACATATTTATTAAAATAAAATTTTAAATATCAATATGCAAATTAGCCTTCTCGTTCAAACTGTAAACCGCTATTTTGTTGTATATATAAATACAATTGCATGTTATTAGTACGTAGATATGATCAACAGTATTAATAATATAAAACAATTTTTATTAATAACTGAAGGTTTAAAAGAATGAAATCATGGAGAATTTGACGTAAATAATTAAGGGAATTGTGACTTGAGTAGTAATATAGTTTCGGTTACAGACAGAAAAACACACAATCTCCATTATAATAAGATTATTAAACTTTTAGCTAATAGATTTATACATTTCTTTATTTCTATTTGTCCTTTCTTTCTCTCTTTTTTTTTTATTCCATTATCGTACAAGCCATTGGCAGTCTATATTTACGTATTATCTATACCGGTGCTTCATAAACTGGTTCATGGTTCACCTAAAGATGAGTAAAGATAAATTGGGTGAGATGAGAATGAAAGGAAAGAGGCCATAGAGTGCATATCTTAATTAACTTTAATACATCATTTTATTAAAGCCTGTCAAAGATTCTCAGATGACATAGCAAATCAAAAAAGGACAGTATTCTGTACCGTCCTCTTCTGGTTGGCTATACTCATAGAGTTTCGGTCACCATAATCGTACACACACACACACACTCATACACACACACACACATGTATATATATATAATATATATATATATATATATATATATATATGTGTGCGTGTGTGTGTGTGTGTGTGTGTGTGTGTGTATTTGGGCGGCATTCTTTCATTTATACATTATATATTTAGCCTCCACATCCATTAATATACTTTGAAAAAAAAAATGGAACACACCACCCCTGATGATGGCACTTCGAAGTGCCGAAAGTACTCGGGATATGAACTTTGGTGGACTAATCCACGAATTCCACCCAAGTACGAAAAAAGTTGGCCAGAAAGCTTGAAATGATCAACAATAAAATCGCTAAACAGGAGACCTGCCTTTGTTTAATTCCACACACACACACACACACACACACACACACACATATATATATATATATATATATATATATATATATATATATTAGGGTAGATCGATTTTGTAACTATAACGTCTCCCATGTGGCGAAATTTGCAAATTAACATAAGAAATTATAACACAAAATATTTTTCTTCAAAACTTGGTCTCGTTTGAGGAATAAGTTTCAATCTTTTCAAATGTTTTCTCTATTACAGCTTAATTATTGGTAAAAAGCAGCATATCCAACGTGTCGGTGGGGATGGGGGCATATTTTTAATTTGAATTCTAGTTACAGTATTTATCCGTTTCTTTTAAAAGGACAAGCTTTTCGGTTTTGAATACTGAAATTGCTAAATTTTCTAACCAATTTCGAGGCTAAATGTAGCGAAAATGAGGAATTTTGGCCCATAAGAGATCAATAACACCAAGTAATTATTTATTAAACCCGGATTTGTTAAAATCAGTATACAAATTAACCAAACAATAAATCTTAAATGTAAACCTTTATTTCTTAGTGATATATAAGACACATTGCAGGATTTTAAATGTACAAATAACATGGGCTGTTTTGACAAAAATCTAACCCTGATTTTCATAGAGACATCTATATGTATCTATACATATATAAAAGGCAGTTGTGTGTATCTGTATGTCCGGAAGAAACTTCGAAAATAATACAATTAATGACAAAAGATATATATATATATAATAATATATTATATATATAACATAAAATATCACTAGGTCTTTGTTTTTGAGCAAAAAGTAATGAAGGTTTGATTTATATTAGTGAAGATACTTTAAAAAAATTAAATGATAATAGCATATATTTTTTTTGCATTTAATATTTTGAATAGTAATATTACTTTTTTATTTCCAGAGTGGCTGGATCAACGCAACGTCTTTTGTTTTTACATAGGGATTTTAATGGCGCATACTACGAGGATCCGACTCGCGATTCAATAATAATGGATTTGTGAGACTAATTTTTGTTACCTCCCCCACTACCCAGGCAACGGTCGGGTAGCCGCTTCTAGTCGTTAATAAAAAAAAATTATTCAATGTATTCATGATTTTGATTATTAATTAAATACTCATTGAAAAGCTTACACAACTCTTGAGTGAATTGTGACAAAAGCAGTGACGTAGTTTCTGTTACAGACAAACCCGAATCTCCATTATATTAAGTTGTGACAATCCAGACACCATATTTAAGAGCCTTAAACATAAAATGGTTTATATCTAACTCTTCAGCCAGACCAATTATATTTTCTTTTTTTCTCTCTCTCTCCGCCCTGTTGTTTAAAGGTTATTGAAATACTTTTTTTTTCTTTTAGTGAAACTCGAATTTGAACTTCCTTCTCTACCTGTGGTTTTTACTACATCAGGATTATAGCAAAATATAGAATCAAGGAGCCGTTTTTTTAAGTTCCGACTGCGTTTACTTTGTCAAAATACACTAGAGACTGGATTCCAATTCTCCCTCCCACTAAGTGTAAGATACCAGAACTTATGCGTCATAATCTAGAATGGCAACTATATATATATATATATATATATATATATATATATATGTGTGTGTGTGTGTGTGTGTGTGTGTATAAGTATTAACTTACCGGTGGGTATAAGAACGATCGTTGGAAGCGCACAATATCCAGAGGTTAAGGTTGAGAAAAAACAAATACAAAGTGCTCAATACAATGTAGAGCATAAATTTATTTTAAGAATGGAAATGAGTAACCTACTCGAGTTTCATCGATAGATTCTTCAGGGTTACTTTTAAATTAATCGAGTTTACGATTAATCTTAGGTGTTATAAATTCCAACGGGCATGTTTATAACACCTAAGATTAATCGTAACCTCGATTAATTTAAAAGTAACCCTGAAGAATCTATCGATGAAACTCGAGTAGGTTACTCATTTCCATTCTATATATATATATATATATATATATATATACTCTCTTTTAAATCTGCCTTAGCTACCGAAACTGTTTTATAACTCCTAGTTGGCAGCTGATGAGGGCAGGGTATCGCACGTGATATCACACGTTGTATGACGAATATATATATATATATATATATATATATA
The DNA here is from genome assembly GCA_023376005.1 of Doryteuthis pealeii. Classification (NCBI taxonomy): domain Eukaryota; kingdom Metazoa; phylum Mollusca; class Cephalopoda; order Myopsida; family Loliginidae; genus Doryteuthis; species Doryteuthis pealeii. Next base: position 2,327,137 of record CM042144.1, on the reverse strand, counting down.
GAGAGAGAGAGAGAGAGGGAGAGAGAGAGAGAGAGAGAGAGTCATCCACAGGCATGTGTTTCGACTTATCAAGTCTCTTCAGTGTGACTAGACATTTGTAAGCTACCTACAACTGGGATTGAAATCCGATCGGTTCAGTTATGCCTTGGAATATGTCGTATCAAGTAATAAACTGACTTAGTTATTTCGTCCTTATAATGAGGCTACACTTTCAGCTGAATTTCGATCCAGAGATTGAACTCACGATTAGAAGCAAAAAATCAATACCATATTCCTCATGTGACAATCGCGAAACTATTTCTCAAAGTGTTAAACCTAAGATCGTTTCTTTTTTTAATCTATCTCTTCGAATATAGAAGCATTGCTTTCTGTTTTTCTCTCTACATCTTTTTTTTAAACGACTTTGTTATTAAAAAGGTTAGTAAAGTGCTTTTTTTCTTTTGGTAATGGTTGTGAAACTGGAATTTTGAATTTCATTCACTACCTGTGGTTATTTCTGGCATTAGGATCATCGCAAAAAATAGAATCAAGGAGCCGATTTCAAATTCCGACTGCGTTTACTTAGTCAAAATACACTTGATACTGGAATCCAATTCTCCCTCCTGCTATGTGTAAAATACCAGAGCTTACGTGTCATGATGGTGAACATCTAATCTAGAACGGCATATATATATATATATATATATATATATATATATATATATATATATATATATATGTGTGTGTGTGTGTGTGTGTGTGTGTGTGTGTATGTATTTATTAGTTAAAATCCTCCTCCCACTTCGTAGGTGTTTCTATCTATCTCTCCATATATATAATATATATATATATATATATATATATATATATATATTATATATATATATATATTGGTGGTAATATCTCCTCCACAGAGAGCGATGTTAATACACGAATAGCAAAGGCATGGTCAGGCACAAATAGTTTAGCAGTCATATGGAGGTCCGATCTCCCTGGCACGCTGAAGCGACAGTTCTTCCAGGCTGTGGTTGTATTAGTGCTGCTGTATGGCTGCACCACCTGGACCCTAATAAAGCGTCTTGAGAATAAGCTAGATGGGAGCTGCACAAGAATGCTGCGTGCAGTCTTGAATAAATCGTGGAAACAGCACCTCACAAGGAAACAGCTGTACGGTCACCTGCCCCCATCTCACAAACTATCCGAGTGAGACGGACAAGGCGTGCAGGACACTGCTGGAGAAGCAAGGATGAACTCATAAGCGACGTTCTCCTGTGGAAGCCAACACATGGACATGCAAGTGTAGGGCGCCCAGTAAGGACCTACATTGACCAGCTTTGTGAAGATGCTGGGTGCTCCGCAGAGGAGCTTCCAGGTGTAATGAATGTTAGGGAAAGCTGGCGAAAGATTGTCATGGATACCCGTGCTACATGCGCGACATGATGATATATATATATATATATATATATATATAGTTTTTTTCCGTAGTTAGGGTCTTTCCATGTGTGGTTTAACCAAGCTGATGCAGGTAGACCATAAGGAGAGCTCAATGTGCCTAATACCAGTGAGTAAAAGGACAGAGCAAGAAATTTAGTAAATGAAGAAAAACTCTAAACTTGCTTCATTATAATAATTTATTTCAACCGTATTAATACGGCATCTTCAGGTAATCACAAGAACATGACTTTTACTGAGGGTAAGTTATGTTCTTGTGATACCTGAAGATGCCGTATTAATACGGTTGAAATAAATTATTGTAATGAAGCAAGTTTAGAGTTTTCTTCATTTACTAAATATATATATATATATATATATTATATAATATATAGAGAGAGAGAGAGAGAGAGAGAGAGAGAGAGAGAAAGAGATTGAGAGGCAAACAGACTAGGACAGAGAGAGTGTGTTTCTCCCGGTGTCTCCGTATATGGGTTTCACAGAGTTTGTGTTTGTGGATGCAGGTATTCTGTGAAAGAAAGTAAAATATCAAATGTGATAGATATAAATGAATCAACATGGAAATGTAGCTAGATATGTCTATGTAAATTCGAGTGTTTAGTTTAACAGTTTAAGGTTTACGTATAAAGAAGAAAAACGGAATAGATAGAAACACACATATATATATATATATATATATATATATATATATATATATATATATAGCATTGTTAAGTATGTTATAATATATTAAAATTTGAAGGCAATACAATGCGTATAAAAAAAAAACAAAAAGATGTTTTTTTGTCTTATCGATTTCAAAGAAACTTTATCATCAGAGACGAAATCAAATGGACGTGCTTAAGTTTTTTTTTTTTTTTTTTTTTTTGCGTGGTGATACTTTTTTTCCTCCTTTTTTTTCCTCTTCTTCTTTTCTCTTTTCTCCTCCCTTCCCCTTCTTTATGTTATGAATGAAATGGGCGAATAACTGCAATTTCTCTTTCTTTCTTTTTTTTTCTAATAATTTTTTTTGAGAAAGAATGCTTAGGATCCTACCTTGTATATGTATCTAGAAGCTGTATATACCAAGGTAGGACTGAACAATAAATGTAATGTTAATTTTTTTTCAGAATACAGGGTTTATCAAAAAGTACTGATTTTAAAGCTGCATTTACCAAGATAGATATGAAGAATGAATGGAACGTTAATTTTTTGAAAATACAAGTTGTGTCAAAAAGTACCGAAAATCTCAATACTCTTTTGATACACTTTTGACACACTTTGTATATATTGTGTGTGTGTGTGTGTGTGTGTTGGGGAAGAATACGGAGACAGAAGAGAGAGAGAGAGAGAGAGAGAGAGGCGTGGATCAATAATTCGTGTCCTGACATATTAAATACGGACGATATGATCTTTAGGCAACCCTTTTGTTTTGCTGATTCAGGAGTACATTTTTTCATTTACACAGGTTGTTTGTTAACATACGATTTTTAGAGGGTTTTTAATTATAGAACTAACCCCTAACCATAACCAGTAACCTTAACCTACTACTAACCTACTCTTGTGACACACTTTTGACACACTTTGTATCTATCTATCTATCTATCTCTCTCTCTCTCTCTCTCTCTATATATATATAATATATATTATATATATATATGTGTGTGTGTGTGTGTGTAAAAATATATAAAAATGTAAAGTGGGTATCAAAAATAGTATAGTATATATTTCAGCTGTTAAAATATACAAGTCCACATTGTAATTTGAAGAAAGATGTTAAGAGAGTGGGTGTTAAGTAGAGTTATAGATGAAAGTCTTCAAGGTGTAAAATTCCATATAATTTTTTCATTTGGAAAAATAGATGGAAATTAATCCGACAGTATGAAATTTAACATTTTGAAAAAACATATGATGTTTGTTATGTGATTGCTGACAGAACTGTTTCGACCAAATCGATAAGTTGGTCTTACACCTTGTAGTTGGTCTTACACCTTGAAGACTTTCATCTATAACTCTACGGACTTAACCCCACACGTAAATTTTGGAACTCTTAACATCTTTCTTCAAATTACAAAGGGGACTTGTATATTTTTAACAGCTGAAATATATACTATACTATTTTGATACCCACTTTATACATACTAGCAAATATATGCACCTCCGGGTGCAAGTATTTAAGTTTTAATGTAATGAAATATCGTATTAAATTAGAAACGCTAATGAAACTAAATAAGAATGCAGATAAAAAGATTTGAAACAGAGGAGGGTATAATCGAAAAATAGAACAACTGAAATTTACTCTTCCATCACTCTCGTCTTTCATTGTTATTTTTTCTAATTTAAGTATTTAGTTATAAGAGGAAGTAAAGAATAAAATGACAGTTATTTTTTTGTTGTTAATGGATTTCATTTAAGATTCATTGAAGAGATTTTTGCTTATATTCATTAAAATAAAACCAAACAATTAGAAATCAATAATACTAAGCATATATTTATTAAAATTACATTTTTAATATCAATATGCAAATTAGGCTTCCCGTTCACACTGTAAACCGCTATTTTGTTGTATATATAAATACAATTGCAGGTTATTAGTATGTTGATATGGTCAAAAGTGGCTTCGGCCTCTGGACCATTGATATAATTAACGGCGTCGATCCCAGGGGGCCATCCCCCCAGGCAACACCTGCCCCCTTGATTTAAAGGGGCAGGGCTGGGTTTATTGCCCAGTGCCTGAGGCGCCTCCCTTGAGGGGGAATGCCAACGGGATCGACGCAATTTTTAACCTGCCACCCCATGAGATTCGGCTTGTGGGTGGTCCCACATAAATAGGGCCTTGTGCCTGACCCGTACAAGTGGGGTACGTGGAAAATATCATGTAGATATGGTAAACAGTATAAATAATGTAAAACAATTTTATTAATAATTGAGGTTAAAATAAGGATAAATTCATGTGAATGTGACTTAAATAACTAAGGGAATTGTGACTTGAGTAGTGATTTAGTTTCGGTTACAGACAGAAAAACAGACAATCTCCATTATAATAAGATGTGTGTGTTGGGGGGGAATACACATACACATACACATACACACAGAGAGAGAGAGAGAGAGAGAGAGAGAGAGAGACAGAGAGAGAGATGCGGGTATTGATCAGCCGGCTTTTGGATTCTTGTAAACGGTTGGACAATCAGTTAAAAGAAAACTGCCTCATAATCGCAACCAGCGAGTTGGAAATGCAATGCGCATCGTACAATTTGCGGTGAAAGTTGCTGAAACGTTTCCATATCTTGGGGAGTCCTTTAAATAATCATAACTCTTTAGATGTTCAAATTAGTCTCAACTAACAAAAACTTATTGACGCGTTCAAATTCGAATTTTAGATTCGAGCTTTCTCTCAACGAAGCGTATCTTTTAAGATTCAACTAGTTAGTTTTCTTTCTTTCTTTTCTTCTTTCCTTCTTTCTTTCTTCTTTCTTTCTTTGTTCGTTTTTTTCTTTCTTTCTCATTTCTTTCCTTTTCTTTCTTTTATCTTGCCTTCTTTTTTTCTGTCTTTCTTTCTTCTTCTCCCCCTCTCTTTTCTTCTTTCTTATTACCTTCCTTTCTTTCTTTCTTTCTTTCTTTCTTCTTTCTTCTTTCTTCCCTCTCTTCTTTTCTTCTTTCTGTTTACCTTGCCTGCTTTCTTTCTTTCCTTCTTTCTTTCTTTCTTTCTTTCTTCTTATTATTTATTTATTTGTTAGTACTTTTTTTTTCTTTCTTTCTTTCTTTTTCCCTCCCTTTTTATATCATTATTGTTGTTCTTTCATCAATTCGCATCTCTCTTACTTTGTTTTTATTTTTGTGATCTTTCTTTTTTTTTATTTCCTCCTCTTTCTATCATTCTTTCTTTTTTTTTATTTCTTATTCTCTTGCTTTCTTTCTTATTCTCTTTCTTACTTTCTTTCTTTCTTTTCCACGCTCTCTTTTATTCCAAATCATAAAAGTCCTCCAATATCCGTGGGAACCATGATTTCTTTACCGTAGATACCTAATGCTAATAATTAAAACGCTTCTATCAACGCTTCATATAATCTTGCCAGATAAAAGACTCATTTAGGAAATAATGAGACATTATAATAAACATTTTTTTGTGATGAACGGTTGGATTTATTTATTTCATAACATAACTGTATTTTTCTCGTAACTGTTTTCAGTGTAACATAATAATAATGATGATGATGATGATGATGATGATGATGATGATCTGTTTCTATTCCTTGTATGATAGAGCTATTAACACAGACAAAAGGAACAAGAAATGACTTCTGTGTGATCCGCATTCATAAATGCATGTGCCAAACACCTGACCAGTTTTTATCATTATACTGTGCAACGACATGAGACCAATAAGCCAGGTACGTAATCGATCGGCCGTTCACGTCAAGCCCTAGCATCTATATGATTGTCCCAACCCTATTGCTCCACCCTTTTTATTATATATATATATTTATCAACTCCTCCACACGAGCAGGATACGACACAAGGTCAATTTCTTAAGCGGAGTTTAACAGGTTTGAATTCAGAGTTTTCCTTCTCCTAGCCATTGTTAAAGAACCCAGTCTGCTCTGCTATTTACCCATAACTGGAGGGATAGTAGGATTTATAACTTTCCCAAGGGTATTAGTGCTAAGTGAAATGCTATTACCACGTCCAGGATTTGAACTCGGGTCGACGAGTCCATTTCCCATGACTTTAACCCTTTTTATTATATATGTGTGCCAATGTGGTGGCTGAAGGTCTTAATTTCCTGGGTATGTCATTAAACCTTATCTCATGGAGAAGTCCCAATTCTGTCGAATGTGGAGTATCCCATCAAAACCATTACGCCTAGGTCTACTCTGACCGGGAGTGGTAGTACCTTGTAGGGCTCCACTTTGAGGTTAGATAGAAAAAAAAATTGAAAAAAATGTTTTTAAAAACAAATTGAATTTTAAAAAATTAAATCTTATTATAATGGAGATTGTGTTTTTTCTGTCTGTAACCGAAACTATATTCCTACTCAAGTCACAATTCTCTTAGTTATTGACATCACATTCTCCATGATTTTATTTTTATCTAAACCTCAATTATTAATAAAATTGTCTTACATTATTAATACTGTTAACTATGTCTACAAACTATCAACATGCAATTATATTTATATATACAACAAAATAGCGCTTTACAATGTGAACGGGAAGGCTAATTTGCATATTAATATTAAAAAATCGAATTTAATAAATATGTGCTTAGTATTATTGATTTCTAACTGTTTGGTTTTATTTTAATGAATATAAGCAAAAATCTCTTCAATGAATCTTAAATGAAATCCATTAATAAGATAAAATAACTGTCATTTTATTCTTTACTTCCTCTTATAACTAAATACTTAAATTAGAAAAAATAACAATGAAAGACGAGAGTGATGGAAGAGTAAGTTTCAGTTGTTCCATTTTTTATTATACCCCCTCTGTTTCAAATCTCTTATTATACTTCCTCTGTTTCAAATCTTTTTATCTGTATTCTTATTTAGTTTCATTGGCCTTTCTAATTTAATACAATATTTTATTACATTAAAACTTAAATACTTGCACCCGGAGGGTGCATATATTTGCTAGTATCTATAAAGAACGAATAAAAGAAAATGAGTTTAACAGAAAATTGAGTATCCATAAAGAATGAATAAACAGAACGTCTTCGGCATAAAATAACCCAACAAGGGTTGACATGCCATAAGAAAAATAACCAACCAGCGAGGTCAGACACCTGACCAATTTTTATCACTATACTCTTCTACGAGGTGAGACCAATAAGCCTGTAGCACGGTACGTAATTTAGTTTTAGCCTGATATTCCTCATTGATAATGTTCAAACTGAGTGGCTCACCACAGAATTAAATCCATTGAGAGACAAGGATATTATATTATAAAATATACCTTGTGTAAAAAAAACAAAAAAATACTAACTTAGGTTATCTACGTACAAATTCCTTACAGGCCAGTCTACCATTCATCGAATTTTTTGTATTAGTCTTTTTTTATTAAGTTATTTAACAAAAAAAAAATATCCGAAGGGGTTCCAGCAGTAAACATTACCGTTTATTTTTTTTAAGTTCGTCTTTTTATAAACGTATATTCCAAAGTCGAAAAAAATTCAATGTTTTATAAAGGAGGAAAATAATAAATATTTATATTCTTTGCACCTGTCTGGGATTTTCTTTTTCTTTCTTTTTTCTTTTTGTCTTTAAACACTGTCTCCATTCCCTGTACATGATTAAAATATATTTGTAGCTCACATATACAATAACAAGCAATAATCTGAACACTACAATGCAATACTCCACTTTTGCCCTATCTTGGGCTAGACGGGCGGTCGGAGAGGCCCTCTCCGATCAATCGGCTGGTCACGTCAAGCCTAGCACCTATATGATTTTCCCAACCCTATTGCCCTTATGGCAAGCCCCAACCCCTTTTATCATATGGGTGCTAGAAGGCGGTGGCTGCGGGTCTACATGTCCTGGGAATGACGTTAAACTCTATCTGATGGTGAGGTTCCAGTTTTTGAGGTTTGGGGAATGTGGAGCACCCCTTCATCACCATTGCTCCCTGGTTCACTCTGACCCGGAGTGGTAGTACCTGTTAGGGTCCCATCTATGAGTTAAATAGAAAAATGTATTTATAAAAATAATTGTATTATCCATTAAGAATGGATTTATTTCAAAACTTTATCGGCATTAAATGACCCACTGAGGTTGATATGCCGTAAAACAAAACAAACAAACAAACTGAACACTACAGATGTATAGTATCTATATATTAATTCTCGTGTTCCTTAATTGTACGATTATTATCACTTGCGAAACCCTCTAGTTAAAAAATGAGACCGTCCAAATCATCCAAGATAAAATGCAAAAGTGTAAATCCGGATTATCTCGTGTTGCTTATCTGCCGATTTCTAATTTCTCGTGAGTGTCGTCACCTCAGCTAAATAATGGACAGTTCCGTTTTTATTATAAAGAAAGCAAGGGAAGAAAAAGGACATGCTACACAGAAAAAATATAATAAGAAAGAAAGAAAGAAAGAAAGAAAGAGAGTAGGAGAAATATAAGGGGAGGGGTGAGCACGCGGAATCTATAACGCTATTCTCTTTCAATCGAACATAATGAAAAGATGAAAAAAAGGAAAGAAAGTAAAAAAGAGTAAGAGACAGTTAAATCAAGATTATTATACTTTTTAGATATTGAAATAAATCTCAATAGCTCTTAAGTAAACATATAAAACGTTGTAATAATTATCATACTGTGGTATATCCACAGTTCGTGCTAGTTATTTAGTTTTTCGGACTGTTTCCCTCCTGTTTGATGTTATATACAAAACGTGTTTGATAATGTACCCTCAGCCTTCTTCAGGTGTTTCTTGTCGAATTCGGTAACCTTGTCGACCTCAGGAGGCTTGATGTCATAATCGGGTAGCTTAACAGCAATTCGAACTAAACCAATTATTTAATGTATTGGGGTAGACTGTTTTTATTCCGTTAACCATGACCGGGTACAGATGTTGAGCTATGTTAAGTATTTTATGTTATTATCGCCTGTAGTCAGGATTGAACGAGCAACTTCCAAATCATTGTCACTTAGAATTATGTTAACTCAACCCTTATATCTGCTGCACCTTATTTTCAACTTGACAAATTATGAAGCCGTATCTCAAATTAAAGACAAAAGAAGGTGTTCTATTTATAAAACATTAGTCTCGTTGTAAAATCTGTGTTCATATTTTTAAACTTACGTTTTTTTTAATAAATAATTTGCATTAAAGATAAATTAGATATGAAGCAGATATCATTAAACCTAATGAATATTATATGAAATCAGTCATATGGAAATCCAATCTTACTGACAGGCTAGAGTGTCAATTCTTCCCAACCGTAGTTATATCAGTGCTACTGTGTGGCTTCACCATTTGGAACCTAAGAAAGCGCCTTGAGAATAACCGAGATGGGAACTGCACAAGAATGCTGCGTGCGATATTGAACAAATCTTGGAAACAAAACCCCCAAAACAAGTTGCTGTACGGCCACATTATCCTCTATCACACAAACCTTCAGAGTGAAACGAACAAGACACGATAGGCACTGCTAGAGAAGTGGTGACTAACTCATAAGTAACGTTCTCCTATGGAAACCAGCACATGGGAACTCCAGTGCGGGCTGTCTAGCAAAGACGTTCATTGACCAGCTCTGCGCGGATTCAGGATGCTGGGCAGAGGACAATACGAGAGCCACGTATGATAGGGACGGTTGGTGAGAGATTGTCATAGATATCCGTACTACATTTGATGATGAAAGGTCTTTTTTTAAAAAACTCATTGCACATTCGGTTTTCCGGTTAACACCGGGGGTCCAGCAAGCTTCGGCCGCTGGACTTGCCGAGAGTTTAATAATAGCGTCGATCCCAGGGGGGGGGGGCTAACCCCCCAGGCAACGACGCAATTTTTGTTCTTTCCCACCCATGAGCTTCGGCTTGTGGGTGGGCCCACGTTAAAACGAGGCCTTGTGCCCAGTCCATACAAGTGGGGTATGAGACAAATTGATGATGATGATGATGATGATGATGAGGATGATATCAGATTCATCAATCAATTAAAAAGCCGTCTGGGAATATGATGAGAAAAAAACACAACTTGTTCAAAACATCTCGGAGAGAAATGCAACATTGTCCTGTTACCTACCTGCTTATCGAAGACGAGGAAGAAAAGTGGAAGTAATTTTAGTTCAGGCTGCGAATAGCGTTGTACGTAAGGGGAACGTGAGCTTCAAATACCTTTAAGTGCTTCCGCTGTCGGCAAAGATCAAAGAATTAGACTGATCTGAAATAAGAGTCCATCATATTTAATGGAACAAGGGTTAAAGAGACATTAGCATTTAAACATGTTACATATATATATATATATATATATATATATTATATATATATATATATATATATATATATATATATGAATATATCACACACACTTAAACACATCACACACACACACACACACACACACACACACACACACACATATATATATATATATATATATATATATATATATGGATAGAACCGAATTTCGGTACATTTCCACACCAACGCTAACATCACAATATCTTTCATTATGTTGAAGCGTTTATATGCATGATCAATGTGCAATTTGCATTATAGGTACTAATAAATGGTGTTAAACACAATCATAGGATATCTAGTATGCAAAATAACTTATCAGCGTCAATGATATGGTTTTATTTCCATAGACACACACACACACACACACACACACACACACACACACACACACACACACAGAGCATAACTTATATGAAATCAAAAAGTTACTTTAATTTTGATAAATATTATTTATCATTTATTAATTTTAATGAAGTGGTTCAGTTTTTAAAATATATTCGTTTCCATTACGTTACCCTCTCTCTAGACTGGGGATATAGAATACGTCAGCAGCACCTATTTAGTAAATAAATACATACATACATTTATCTATATATAAAGGGAAGTTAGCATATATGTATGTCCGGAGGAAACTATGAAAATAAAACAATTAACGACAAAGTAAATATATAGAAACATTCACTATCATCATATCTTGGTTTTTGAGCAAAAATAACAAAAATTTGATTTAAATTCGTAAAGATAATTAAAAAATAATATTTAAATAAGAGCATGGAATTTGTTTTGTATTTAATGTTGTAAATAGCAGACATTAATTTTTCTTTTCAGAATGGCTAGTTTTGTTTTGTTTTGTTTTACGGCATATCACCATCAGATAGAGTTTAACGTCATTCCCATGACATGTAGACCCGCAGCCACCGCCTTCTAGCACCCATATGATAAAAAGGGTTTGGGGCTTGCTATAAGGGCAATAGGGTTGGGAAAATCATATAGGTGCTAGGGCTTGACGTGACCAGCCGATTGGTCGGAGGGGGCCTCGCCGACCACCCGTCTAGCCCAAGATAGGGCCAAAGTGGAGTATTGCATGTCATGAATTGCTCATCCACCTGTGCTCTATCCTTTAGCATCACGGGTCCCCACCCACGGCCAACAGCTGGCCCCATTGAGGGAGTCTTACCCCTCTGCAGAGGTGCAGTCGGTGCATTCTAACGCCCCAGCCGACAGGGTGGTCAGAGTGGCTGGATCAGCACATGGTTTTTTTACGAGGGGATTTTAATGGGATATTCTGAAGGAAACCAACTCATGTTTCAGTAATAATGGATCTATGAGACTAAATTTAACCCCCCTCTACACAGGCAATGCTGGGTAGCCGATTCTTGTTCATACATAAGGATGTGCAGACGGTCCAGTGGGCATAGTTTACTGGTTCAACTCATAGAGGCGAGTTCAAATTCTAGACAAGGATGCTTGCTCTTCACATGACCTCAGTACCGGAGGGAATAGACTTATTTCATCTTTTATCATCCCTCCTGACTGTGGTTTATAGGGAGGTTATGTGTATGGTCTTTCATCTTGGAAGGAGATCCGGTCTAGAAAAATAGAAACCCGTACATCATGAGCTTGCCTGCAACATTATACCTTTTACTCCTTATGTCTTACAAACTTTGAGAAATGAATGGGTTTACAGTGTAACGAGAAAAATATTCAGAGTAACACACACACACACACATATACGTACATACACATAGATATTTATTTATTCATTCATTCATTTGCTTTTATTTCTATAACTCCGACAGTGTGAAAATAGATGATACAGTTTGTAAATAAAGAAATGCACAAGCTGATATCTAGGAAAACATTTTTTTAAGTGGAAAAAAAATCAAAGCAGCTGAACGGTCCGAAAATAATCATCGTTATGGTACTAAATGGCCAAAAGGAAAAACACCGAAAGAACTGTTTGTTATATATGTGTAAACTGCTCAATACACTGGGTAGAGCAAAATTATTGGGGCCTGAAGCAGTTAGAAACTACCTATCTAGGTTTTACCTGAACTGCCCATCAAGTTAGTTCTAACTCAGAATTAACCTGATCAACCGTTTAGATAAAAGCTAGTTAAGTAGTATCTCTATATATATATATATATATATATATATATATATATATATATATATATAAACGGCTGTTCAGTATAATTCTGAGTTCTGAGACTCTAACAATAAGTGCACGCATTGAGCCCTGCAAATTGCGACACGTTTAAAAAGAAACTTCTCTGTCGTAAGGAAGATTTCTTCTCCGGGTTTTTGGATATATATATATATATATATATATATATATATATATAATATATATATATATATATATATATATATATATGACCAAAAGTGTAGTGGCTTTTCTGATAGATTTCAATGCGTAGAATTCATTGAGGCCAAGGAAAGCCCTTAATTCGAAAAATTGGCAGAAATATGAGCCCTTAAACCCCCTTATAAGGGTTTAAAATTTCGAAATTCGTTAAAATTTTAGGTGTCGATTTTATTACCTTTTTTGATAGATTCCGATACGTAGAATTCAGTGTTGACAATGAACGCTCTTTATTTAAAGGTTTGGCCGAGAAATAAAGCCGTAAAACACTCCTTATAATACCTTAAAATCAACAATTTCGTGATAATTTCAGGTGTCGATCTTTTACATTTTTGTCACGACCCCCTAATAGTAGAGTGAAAAAAACACCAATTTTCGAAAATAGTTAAAGTGTAGATTTTAGTGGATTTTCAGATAGATTTCGATGCGTAGAATTCATTGATGCCAAAGAAAGTAGTCAATTCAAGAATTGGCGGAGATATGAGCACTAAAATACCCCCTGATAGGGCTTTGAAATTTCGAAATTCGTTAAAATTTTAGGTTTCGATTTAATTGGCTTTTTAATACATTTCGAAACGTAGAATTCAGTGTTGACAATGAAAGCTCTTTATTTAAAGGTTTGGAAGAGAAATGAACACTTAAATCACCGCTTATAAGGCCTCAAAATCAACAATTTCGTGATAATTTTAGGTGTCGATTTTATTGTTTGAAATGAATCAACACATTATTATCTGAGTTCACATAGAAGACAATGTCTCTTTCTGCTTGTTGTGGTCTATGTAACATTGATTCGGGTTTTGTAGGTGTATTTGCATTTTATTTCATACATTCTTGATGGATACTCTTTTTTTTAAACAGATTTTTTCAACTCATTTCTTTTCTATTTAAGCCATAGATGGAACCCTACCAAGTACTACCACTCCGGGTCAGTGTCGAGCTGGCAGTAATGGTGATGTAGAGATACTCCAAATTCCCCGGAGCCCAGGATTAGAATTCTCCATCACATAGAGTTTAATGTCATACCTAGGCCATTAAGACCCTCAGCCATCGCCTTCTAGCTCATATATGATAAAAAGGGTTGGGGGATTGTCATAAGTGTAATAGGGCTGAAATAACGTGCTAGACGTGACCAGCCGATTGATCGGCCTCTCCGATCATCCGACTAGCCTAAAGAAGGACCAAATTGGAGTGTTGTATGTTATAGACTGCTCAGCCATCAGGATTCCGTCTTTAAGCATCACGGGTCGCCACCCACTGCCAACAGATAGCGCAATTAGGGGTGGGGTTTTACCCCCCTCCGCAGAAGTGCATTCTACAGACCCATCCGACAGGGCGGTGTATCTGATTAAGAACATGCTCTGAGAATGTATCCATTCAGTTATGTACCTAAATATGTACAGAATTTATTCATATTTCTTTTCGTATCTGATTACTAATATATTGTGATCGATAAATCTCCCAACTATTCTCAGCCCGAAAATTCCCTTACAGTTTTCCAGATAATCACCAAAGAGAAAATATCTTTTACCCCAAATCGACTTATCATTTTCTTTTCCTTCTCTCCCAATCATCTTAATACAAGTATCTTCCTTATTGGCATATCAGTTTTCTTTTCTTTATTTTTGTTTCTTCCCCCCCCCGTTACATTGACTGAGCAGTGGTTTAGAATCGAAGTTCCAGGAATAAACGGATTACACCTTCCCCCAAACAACGTCCGTGATTGCAGCAAAAGATCACCAGTCTATAAGCTCATTTTTCTTTAAGAGATAAAGCATTGCGAGTTTTCTTTTCTGGTTCTACAGGTTCCTGTGGCTATTTTAGAATAAGTGTTCTCATGTAACAGTGTTAGATTCCACAGTTTCTATCGAATTACAGAAAAAGAATTCCAAGAAAAGAACAAGAACACAAATCATTAATTCCAAAAATCGAATAACGCACAGATCAAATAAAATTTAAATTATGTCTGTTTTAGTGTATATACAAACAGACACGAAGAGATAGATCAAAAGGCAGAATCGTGCGTTAAAGTCCCACGATTAGTTTACGTATATTTGGTATTAGAATATAATACATAATCCCTTCAGGTAATATAAGAACAGAAAGACAGGCAGAAGTGCTCTTAGCAGGTCCTCTACACAGCACTCGGTAATCGGCAGTTACTCGCCGATGCGTATATTAAAAACCCCACCGAGAACTAAAAAAAAAACTGTGTCGCGTGCTTAATATAAACCCACAGTAACCATTTCTCTTAATAGCAATATTCCACCTTCGAATGAGGGTATGTATCTCTGCCCCGTACAATTCTGCGGTCCCATGGAAGAGGGTTTGAGAGGTAAACATTCCAGTGACGCGGAAGTGATATCTATAGTGAAGAAGTGGCTCAAATAACAGTCAACAGAATTTTACGGGGCAGGGATTACATGCCCTCATTCAAAGGTGGGACATGAAACGGTGACTATGTGGAGAAGTAGGGACGTGATATACAGAAGACCAGCTTCATTTTGATGTATGATACATGTTTCTGTGTTGGTAATTAAATCTGTCCTAAACAAAATGGTATTACTTTCTGACTCATCCTCATATTTTAGAATTCATGTCAGATATAAAAATCTATGTTTAGTAACCCTTACTTGTCAACAGGTAACCGCGGCAATTTTCTCTGCCATTTCAATAAACTATATTAAGGCAATCTTGTCTTATAATCCATACATAATGGGAGTGCAATCCATTTTTGTTTCAAATATTTAAGATGATATGACATACTATGCTGAAGTTTAGCAAATATCAACATTTGAATTAATTGATAAATAAATATGACATTATTTCGTGTCTTAATATTGAACATGACTGTATCGATCAGGAGAAAATCATTTGTAATCTAAATACATATTATTTTTTTCACACGGTTTTTGAAAAACATCGTCAAAAGTTGTGATACAATAGGTATTAGCGTAATTATTCGCACTATAAAACGTTGTTTAAATAGAAATGGTTTGTATAGAAACCGACCACGACGAAGCCCTCTCCATAAACCAAGTCACATTGCTGCTCGGTTTACATTTGCAAAAAAAGAAAACCTTCTTAGACAAAGAAAATTGCTTCTGGTAACAAGTAGTCCCACCCACTCGTCCTTCGAGACGGGTGGTCCGGTGAACTGCTAAATTAATAGCGTCGATCCCAGATGCTTGCCTCATTGCACTTAGAGGCTGAGCTCGGATCGACGCAATTTTTCTCCTACCACCCCATGAGTCTCGGCTTGTGGGTGGTGCCCACATAAAACGGCCTTGTGCCATATCGTGTACACGTGGGGTACATGTAAATACCAGTAGTACCACGATTTTTGGACATAATGATGTTCAGAAGATTTGGCACGTGAAAGATTAAGCTTACCTCCTAAATAACACAGAGTCAACATTAAAACATGGAGGTGGATTGATAATATTTTGGGGTATGTCTTAGCTCAAGGGCATCTGGGAAATTAATTGCAATAAGAGTGATTATGAAACCTGAAGACTATATCAACATTCTGGATGAAAATCTACAACAATCAGCGCAAAATCTTAATCTAGGTCAGTGATTTACTTTCCAGCAAGATAATGACCCCAAACATACGTCTAAACCAGTGAATGCATGGCTATAGAATAAAGAAGATTATAGTTCTGTCGAGACCTTCATTTAGGCCTGACTTGAATATTATTGAAAATCTATGGCAAGAATTGAAATTTCGAATAAATCGTCGATCCCCAAAATACTTCTGGAATTAGAACGTGTAACCATTGAAAAATGGAAGAAAATCCCAGAAAAGACTTGTTCAAATCTCATTGAAAAAAAAAAAAAAAAAACGATTGTTGCAAGTTATAAGGATGAGAGGCCATGTTAGTGACTATTGCTATTGTGAAAATTGTTCAATTCTTTTTTTATAATTGTTCATACTGTACGAATAATGTTGTATTATCCTCTTTTGTTTATCCTTCTCAAAATAAAGTTTTGTTTATTTTTCTTCTCACATTTAGTAAATTTAATCTATCCTTCTCAAAATAGGGTTCTAAATACCTTTTTCGTACTTAATAACATTTACAATGTTTGACGTGATACGGATATTAAATTCTAAGAAAAGAGTCAAAATATTAAATATTCATGGGTGTACGAATAATTTCGTCGTTCACAGTATATAAATACAAAGTTGGTCAAATCAACTTGGTTACATTGGGAAGAAACTTTCAGTAACCAAGTGCTATTACCTACATGTTCATGCTACCTTAACTTAGATATACACGCTCTATTCATGATATCAATCACTATTTACTTATGAATAAAGCACTCTATATTATAATATATATATATATATATATATATATATATATATATATATATATATATATATATATATATGTAATAAAAGAAAAAAAAACACAGGATTAAATCGGTTAAGTGGTGAGTTTATTGGCCGACGCTGCAGTGTTTTGATCTATAATTAGATCATCTTCAGGGCATAAGATAAGAAATTATTTATCACAGAATAATGAGAAAAGCGAGTGGTAATCCGTCATTCAGTCTGTTTAAAAAATTTCTGAAGTTTGAAAAAAGGAGACGGTTTTGATATATGACATCAAATATTCTATTTTATGGCGTGAGTATGTGGCGCTGTAAGTGTGTGTATTGAAAGGAAACATTGTGCATTTTTTTAGGTATGTAGTTGTGTGTGTGTGTGTATAAATTTTTATGTTGCGATAAACGACAGCGGAAGTGAAAACTCAAGGTTGTATATATATATATATATTCATGTGTGTGTGTCTGTCTGTGTGTGTGCGCGTGCGTGTATGTGTGTGTATGGATTTACCAAACCCTTCGCACGAGCAAGATGTGACAAATGTAAATTTCTTAAGCGGTATTTAACGGGTTTGAATTCAGACTTTTCCTTCTCCTACTGGTTACTAGACAAGGTCAAATAGCTCAGTCTGTGCTACTATTTTCCTATAGCAGGAGGTAGAGTTGTTGGATGCATACTTTTCCCAAGGGTATTAGCGCAATGTGAAATGTAAACAGCGTCGTCCAAGAATTGAACTCGCGTCGACAAATCCATT
>CM042144.1:2216816-2306816 GCA_023376005.1 Doryteuthis pealeii | reverse complement strand
TTTTACCTAGACTCATAACGTTGTACAAGTAACAATGAAGATGGGGACAATAGTCTGAATAACTGAGATAATTTTGTCTTACACTTGTTTTGAAAAATGTTTTGAAGGTTTCAGTTTATGACTTTTAGTATTGATTTTTAGAGTAACGTCCAATAAATTAAAATTTGTTGAATAAAATCCGTGATTACATTTATAAGCTTTAATTATCCTCTGGCTCGACGATAAGACAAATTTGGTAAATCAATATTCATAAGTCTTACTTCACACGAAAGATTTTCTTTTTAAATCATTCATTATTTTAGTAGTTTCTTCTTTGTACTCTTTCAATGGGTTTTTTGTTCTTCATTAATCATCAATGCAATAAATGTTTTCTTAACATTTCTTTATCTCCGCATTCACATGACGTACGTATTAATTTAATATCTTGTTTACTTTATTTACTTGAATTTCTATATGTTTCTAAAATTAAAGTAGGGGTCGGGTTAGCTCAGTCGGTAGAGCGTTCGGCTAGAAACCACAAGGTTCCTAGTTCGTTACCGGTCCCCGCCAACTCAGCGTATGAGTAGCACAGGGATATGTGCGGTAAAGTAAGGAGCTGATGGAAGGTGTGGCGCTCCACTCAGATGCTAAAAACAATTTCCTTGGTCAAGCACTATTGAAAAGGGGATAGACTCCCTCGCTGACTGACTCTTTCAATGGGTTTTATGTTCTTCATTAATCTTGGACACCAAATCACATTGGCAAATTCCAAGTGATGTTACATAATTATTAGATTCCTAATATTTATGTACAGTAGTGTAGAAACCAAAATGGCTGTTATAAGTTCAGCTGGCGGCCTTGAAGGGTTGAATGACAAGGCTTGACCTCAGTCCTGATCCTTCCGGTGGATACCGTGAGAATCAGTGAAGAAGACCCTCTGGCGGTTTAGATTAGAAAGAGATTTTAGTCAGATCGGCCACAACCACGACGGTGGTAAGTCGTGTTATGCACGCAGCCGACTCAATCTGCGCAGGTAGTCTGGTGGGGATTTCAGAATAAAATATGATCTAAGTTAAATCGAAGTCTTGTGTTATTATCTAAATACTACCAATAACACAGGGCTTCTGTTAAAGAGAAATCCCCAATGGAAGACCAGACACAAAGTCCCCAAGACGAAATCCAGACGCTAGAAGAGACGCTAGAAGAATAGAAGTAAGAAAGTAAGGAAAGAGAGTATACAACAGTGAGGTCTTATCAATGCAATAAATGTTTTTTAACATTTCTTTATCCCTGCATTCATATGACGTACGTATTAATCTTAATATCTTGTTTGCTTTATTTACTTGAATTTCTATATGTTTCTAAAATGTAAGCTCACGTACCCTATTAGCATCAATATCTTTTTTCTAATTCTGTATTTTTAGTACTTCTCGATAATCTTATTATAATGGAGATTGTGTGTTTTTCTGTCTGTAACCGAAACTATATTACTACTCAAGTAACAATTTCCTTAGTTATTGACATCACATTCTTCAGGATTATTTATTAAATATTAAAAATACATATTAATACAATCAACAACATGCAATTGTATTTATATATACAACAAAATAGCGGTTTATAGTGTGAACGGGAAGGCTAATTTGCATATTGATATTAAAAAATGATTTTAATAAATATGTGCTTAGTATTATTGATTTCTAATTGTTTGGATTTATTTTAATGAATATGAGCAACAATCTCTTCAATGAATCTTAAATGAAATCCATTGACAAGAAAAAATAACTGTCATTTTATTCTTTACTTCCTCTTTTAACTAAATACTTAAATGAGAAAAAATAACAATGAAAGATGGGAGTGATGGAAGAGTAAGTTTCAGTTGTTCTATTTTTCTATTATACCTCCCTCCGTTTCAAATTTTATCTGCATTCTTATTTAGTTTCATTAGCCTTTCTAATTTAATATAATATTTTATTACATTAAAACTTAGATACTTGCACCCGGAGGGTGCATATATTTGCTAGTAATAATAATAATTGATAGTAATAATTTTAAAATATATCTACTAAGAAAATATGGCGAGGAGTGTTTTCACGTCATTTCAAATGATATTAATGTAACATGAATACAAGAAGCGTCTACAGGATTCCGGAGTCGGTTGGCCGAGCTCATTTTCAATCCCGGTAACCCTTTCTAGATGGCCAGCCACATCTGACCGACCAAACTTGTTAGTTTGTTTGCAACTGAATCAGATAATACTCATCACCCGTATAATTCTTTTCAATATTTTTAAAATTTGTTTCAGGTAATTTTTAAATTTAAATTTGAATTAATAGCAATTAAGGGGTATTCCTCACTCCACAGAGGTCCAGAATTTAAACCTTACTACAACGTGCAGTTTAGCGTCATAACCAAGACACTCAGCGACCACCTTCTGGCACGTATATGATAAAAAGGTTTGGGTATTTTTCATAAGAGCAATACTGTTGGGACTAATCATATAGCTGCTAGGGCATGACGTAACCTGGCAATTGATTAAGAGAGGCCTCTGCGACCGTCCGTCTAGCCCAAGTAATGGCCAAAGTGGAGTATTGTCATGGAATGCTCAGACACCAGGATTCCGTCTTTAAGCATCTCAAGTCTCTACCCATTGCAAGAGATTTTTTTTCATCAAATATAAGTTTTTTAATTATTGTTTCCCACATGGAATACTTTACATTTAGTTGTATTGAATCTGACAAGCAGAACCTGTGGATACACAACAGTATGATAATTTAATAACTACAACGTTTTACATACTTAAGAGCTATTGCACAATATGTCATATGTAAAAAGTATAATAATCTTGTTTAACTCCCCCCTCTCTCTCTCTCTCTCTCTCTCTCTCTCTCTCTCTCTCTCTCTCTCGCGCGCGTCTTTGTTTTCTTTCTTTCCTTCTTTTCATCTTTTTATCATGTTCGATTGAAACAGATTAGCGTTAATGAAAAGATCTAATAAAAAAGAATGAGAGAAAGAGGCTA
Organism: Doryteuthis pealeii; assembly: GCA_023376005.1. NCBI lineage: Eukaryota > Metazoa > Mollusca > Cephalopoda > Myopsida > Loliginidae > Doryteuthis > Doryteuthis pealeii. Next base: position 2,303,817 of record CM042144.1, on the reverse strand, counting down.
GGGAAAATATATGGATAGGGGGTGAACGAGCAGAAGCGATAGCGCTAATCTCTTTAAAACTATTATGTTTAGCCAAATTTGTTTGAATGAAAATATGCTGCTAAAATATACCTATTTCACACACACAACACACACACACACACACACACACACACACACACACGCATACACACATACATATATATTTATATATAACACTACTTATCTATCTCTATCTAAAGACACGCTGATTTAGACACACATTATCTGTCTATCTGACTCACTCACTCACTCATGTGCGCGCGCACACACACGCACACACACACACACCACACACACACGACACATGCTCGTGTCTGTATTTGTGTGTCTGTTATGTGTGTTGTCTATAGTCAGATAGATTGATAGATAGATAGACAGATAGACGTAAGAATCTAAATTAATCAATACTTAAATAATGTCTACTATCACCTCACGCATACACATTATTCTTATGTCGCCAGAAACAAGCGCAAATATGCAGAGATTCAACTGCGCAGTTTTCTGCGCATGCAGATCACATGACCGAAAGAAAAGCATCGTCAGACAGAAGGAGAAAAAAAAATAATGATATTTAGATTCTAAAGATATGCCCAGTGACTGGCAATGCGATATCTGAGCCCCATGCGATAAGTAGATTAAAATGAAATAACCTTCTTTCTGGTATTTAAAATTCTTCAGCCTGGTTTCGCTAAGAACACAACAAAAAATATTAATAAATAAACAGGGAATATTTCGAACAAGTATTCGGCTGAGAACGTCAGGTTTATATAGAAAAAGAAAAAAAGACAATGAAGAGTTCCTTAACCTTGAATTAAGTTATATAGATATACTTTAGCCAAAAGTAGTAAGATATGATTTCTACAGGAACCGAACTGTGTTCGATGTTAAACAGATTTGTGTTTTAAAATCTAATTATTTTGTAGAAGGTCTAAATCTACTTTCTCGAAGACGTTCAATTTAAATGCAGAATATATTAGCTTCTTATCAGTCGCGATCTGTCGGCAAAAAGTGGCGTTTATATAAGTAAAGTAAAGTTGGCAAGGTGGTCTATTGTAGGTATTAGCCGAACAGCGAGGAAGTCTCTCCCCTTTTCACTAGCGCTAGACCAGTGGAATGCTTTCGCTTAGGTGGGGTCCAAAATCTACCGTAAATTTGGCGGAGTGGCTTATTGTCAGTATCAGCCAAGCAACCAGTGAGTCTACCCCTTTTTGCTAGCGCTAGACCAGGGAGATTATTTTTGCTGTGATAGAGCACTAATTCTTTGGCGGGTGTTCTGCCGACTGATCTAAACCGGCCCTTGTGATAGCAAGAAAAATGATTCAAAGCCACGTAAATAAATGAGATAAACTAATGAAAGACCCCCACCCAACTTAAATATATTCGGAATAATGTTCCGATTTATATCTAGGAATAAAGCAGCTGGACCCTCGGACAGCCATGAAGAGAGAGGTGTAGAAAAAAGTATAATTACTAAAATGATTCCATATGAATCCAGTGTCATGTTTTCTTGGCTTAGACATCACAGTCTATATCCTCAATAGAGAGGTCAGACTACGGTATGTCAGACTAATGCTGCACTGTATATGTTAACTATGTACACATGCTGTAAAAGTGTGCATACATACATGCTTTTCTATGTATGTGTGTGTGAGTGTGTCTGTGTGTACTGAACTGTCATCCGGAGATAACAAAATCGAGAATGTTATTGAAACACTATATTTGAAAAAAAAATGTTTTTAATAAAATAAATATGCATATTTGTAATTTTTATTTTTTTATTTTTTAGGCGTACAAAATTTTGGTACTCTTCGCAGAGTTCCGTCCTGGTCTCCTGCCTCAAAAAAATGGTGTGTATTTCATATGACACTAAACGGCAAACTCCAGTTTTGATGATCTGGAGTGCGGGAAGTATACTTTCATTACTCCCATGCCCACTCTCAATCGCCTTAGAAAACGCTGACTATATCCTCACCATAGAGCTAAGATATTGCCAAAAGAAATGTATTTCGTATAAACTGCAAAACTCCGGTTTTGGAAATCTAGAGTGTATTCATTTCCATTACTCTCATGCCCACTTTGAATCAACTTAGACAAAGCTATGTCCTCACCAAAGGTGTAAGACCCTCTCACCAAAAGAATTGTATTTCCTCTGACACTAAACTGCAAGGGATAGTGAGGTTCTTATGGGTTTTTGGTGATCTAGGTTGTGTTTACACTTTAATTACTCCCATGTCCACTCTGAGTCGGATTGTTAGCAGATGTCAGAATACCATCTATGAGTCAAATCGATCTATTTAAAAATTATTCGTATTCGATAAAGGGCTGTACCAAAAAAATTCTTACGTAACAACTACACAAAAATGTAAACATGAACGTACAATGAATGTGAGTTGTACCTTGTATGTTCTAAATATTTTCAATCATAAAATAATTAAATCATTTTATTTTTACACAAAACATAGATCTACCATTACCACTTGCCTAAGTTTATTTTCACTACACCAGTGACTATTTAAGATGTTTGAAATATTTCTGCCGCTTAATTCAATCAATTGTACTTTGCTTAAAAATTGATTCTGTATCACATTTTTCTGTATGACCATGTCTGGTTGGTCGATTGGTTAGTCGATTGGTTGGTTGGTTGGTTGGTTGGTTTTTACGACATGTCAATCTTTTTGGGTTATTTTATACCGAAGACGTTGTTTTTGTTCATTCTTGATGGGTATTATTTTTTTAACTCAAATTTTAAAACCCATTTTTAAAACTCATAGTTTTCTATTTAATCCATAGATGGGATCCTAACAAGTACTAACACTCCGGTTCACCTGGGAGCAATGATAATGAAGAAGTACTCCACATTCTCCAGAACTCCTGAACTAAAACCTTACCATCAGATAGAGTTTAACGTCTTACACATGACAATAAGACCCTTAGCCACCGCCTACTAGCACATATATGATAAAAAGGGTTAATGTTTCCCATAAGAGCAATAGGGTTGGGAAAATCATGGAGGTGTCCAAGCTTGACGTGACCAGCCAATTGATCAAAGGGGGCCTCTCCGACCGCCCGTCTAGCCTAGTATATGCCAAAGTGAAATTTTGCATATCATGGACTTGTTGTATACCCTTCATTACTTCTTTACTTCTTATTTGCTTCTATATCTTGGACATCTATTCTTCTGACCGGCTTTGCTATTCTGATCGTCTATCATTTTGGTCTGGTCTAGCGTCTGGTGTTGACTTGGGGATTCCGGTCTGGTCTTTTATGGGGATTTCTCGTTATCAGAAGCCCTATGTCATTGTTAGTTTTTAGGTAATAAACACAAGACTTCGATTTACTTTTGATCTTATTTTATTAAATCCCCAAACCAGACGTCTGCGCAGTGAGACTCACATCTTACGAGCTCGGCTTCTAACTTCTAACTGACTGAGTTACTTCTATCCTTAAACCGGAACAGGATCTTCTATGCCTTCCGGTTCTCACGATTTATCCCCGGAAGGCAAGGTGAGAGTGAGGTCAAGCGCCGTCACTCACCCTCAAGGCCATCAGCTGCACTAATCGCCATTATGATGTCTACACTATTGCCATAAATATTAGGGGACTAATAATTATGTAACAGACTGTTCAGCCAAAAGAATTCCACCCTTAAGCTTCACGCGTTCCCCCCAACGACCAACATTCAAAAGCCACAGTTAACAGGCCTGTCTGAATATTGTTGCATAGCGCCTTCTTTACCGGCACTAAATAGGTATATGTTATATACTGGTCTTTTCACTAACCAAATCAGCATATAACGTTATATACCTTTCTTACTATTCTTACTCTGTCGTCTATTCTTCTGACCGGCTTTGTTCTGATCGTCTATCATCTATCTTGGTCTGGTATATCTTCTAAGGTCTCGTCTGGTCTTCTATTGAGGATTCCGGGTCTGGTTTCTGTTGCTAGGGATTTCTTGTTATCAGAAGCCCTGTGTCATTGTTAGTTTTTAGTAATAAACACAAGACTTCGATTTACGATGATGTTACTTTATTCGTTGACCCCAGACCAGACAATCTGCGCAGTGAGACTCACATCTTGCTAGCTTGGCTTCTAACTTCTAACTGAGTTGCTTACTCCTTAAACCGGAAGGGGGCTTTCTATGGGGTTTCAGGTTCTCACGGTCTATCCCCAGAAAGCAAGGTCAGAGTGAGGTCAAAGGCTGTCACTCACCCTCAAGGCCATCATCTGTACTGATCGCCATAATGATTTCTACACTACCTTAAAATGTATTAGGAATCCAATTATTATGTAACAATATGGCATAGGTTGAGTAAATACATACATATAAATCATATTTTCTTTCAGAATCATTTTGTCAGCATACGATATAATTCAGAAATAAATCATAACGTTGACATTCAATTCATTTCATTAAAAAAAATATTCATTATTTATTTCTTCTAGAAAGTGTTCCTTCCATACTAAAAATAATCAATTATATTGCATATCTAAAACTTTGTTGCTACACTGTTTTAAAAGTTTAAATTTGTTTTTGAACACACCTTATATTTTCAGAATATTTTCAATCATAAAATAATTAAATCATATCCTGTTTGTTTGTTTTTTTTCACTCAATATCAGGTAACTTCATTTTCTTTATAATCAGTATTTAAAACTATTGAATTATGTTATGAAATATTAAGTTTACTTTTTCCTGCATCTGTGATATCGAAAATTGGGATGATTAAGAAATGGCGTTCATCTTGAACGAAGACCATAAAGTGGACGGGAAATTGTTTTATAATCAATGCAACAGGGAGGTGTGGCCTGCGGGTGGGGATGCCCATAGGTTTGGTTCTTTAACAGCATCTGAAATAATAGCGAGCTAACATAATAGATAGATAGATAGACAGAGACAGAGACAGAGACAAAAGGCTGAAATATAAAAAGACTAACACACACACACACACACACACACACACACACACACACACACACACACACACACACACACATATATATATATATATATATATATATATATATATATATTGAGCACTTTGGAGGGGATTTCGCTGACGACCTAACTAAGCTTTAAAAAGGCAACACTCTCTTATAAAATGGGATGGAACACTCTATAGCAGCCTTTACATATACACAGATGTGTGTATTTATCAGTTAAAAACCCCTTCCAGTTTGTAGATGATTGTGGCAAGTGGTTTAGCAGCATGACTGATAATGAGTCGATCGGGTTTCCATCTCGGTTGGTGGTAGCTTGCAAATGTGTTGCAACACTGAAGAGACAAGAACAGTGTCTATGGATGACAATATATATATATATATATATATATATATATATTATACATAGAGAGAGAGAGAGAGAATGAGAGAGTGAGAGAGAGTGAGAGAACACACCAAAGTATAAACAGAGGTGTATAGGAATCGTAAGAGGGTCCGAGTTCAATACCGGTCCTCGTTAACTGTGTGCATGAATAGCAGAGTTGGTAAATCTAATCTGTGTGATAAAATGGGGAGCTTAAGGAAAGTATGCCACTCCGATTTAGCAAACACAATATCCCTGGTCAGGCACTAGCTAAAATGCAATATCTATCTATCTCTCTCTCTCTCTCTCTCTCTCTATATATATATATATATATATATATATATATATATATAGAGAGAGAGAGAGAGAGAGAGGTTTTTCACGGAACAAATGGACATGCTACTACAAACATACTCGTCTATCCGGATTTTAATAGCATGTCAAACCCTTAAAAACACTTTAATTTTTATAGTTCTTCTATAATGCTCACTTTCAAAAAATCTATAAACAATTTCTTCAAATAAGAAATCTTCTCCTGACGATGACCTAAGGTCGAAACTAGTTGAGAATAAACAACATACAAGAAATATTCCTGATTGTCTTATTACTTTTTGTTCACACTATATATATATATATATATATATATATATATATATATATATATATATATATGTATATATATATAGAAAGACATCCTATATGCAGAGCTTTTGTCTGGTAAGAGACAGATTGGTCGCCCCCAGCTGAGATTCAAGGATGTCTGCACGAATGATCTCAGGTTCTTTGACATTGCCCCTTCCAGCTGGGAAAATTTGGCTCAGGATCGCCCTCCGTGGCGGCTGACTCTCCGTAGAGGACTGTTCTTGTCAGAGGTCACCTTGACGCAACACCATGAACCAAAGAAGTCTAGAAGAAGGCAGCGGCAACAAAACACAACAAAACGTCAACATCTCCAGGGACAGCCTTCAAATGCAACATCTGTGGTCGAGAATGTTTCGCAAGCATCAGACTTTACAGTTACAGGAGGCGCTGTAACTTCAGGGGCACAAAAACGTTATTATAGTCTTCCGGGACTGAAATGCCAATAATATAAATAAATAGATATCAACAGGAGGAGATACATGTGAACAAAATATAGACCGATCGAGAGACTGATAAGTAATTCAGGGTGGGCGTAAAATGTCAACAAATTGAGACGTTTACAAAGAGAGGGAACAAAGAAGAAAAAAATGTATACTTAGTTTTCTATTTACATACGTTTGAAAATAAAAACTATAAAATAGAGTTTGATTGATCGGTACATAAACTGGAATCCATTTCATGCTTAGTTGCACAATTAAAGTTTTAAGAATCAATTTACAATCTGAATCGGTAGAGAACTCGCATAGGCATCGCAAGGTTCCTGGTTCGATAACGGTCCCCGCCAATCCGGTGCTTAAGCATCTCAGATTGGGTAATCTGATCTTTGCGGTAATTTGGAGAGCTGGCGGTCGGTTTGGCGCTCCACCTTTACAAAAACAATCTCCCTGGTCTAGTGTTAGCGAAAAGGGATAGATTCCCTCGCTGTCCAGTTGATACCGACAATAGGCCACTCCTCCAATTTTACTTTGCTTAGTTGTTTACTAAGCTTAGCTTAGTTGTTGGTTGGTTGTTTGGTTGGATTTTACGGCACGTCAACCCTTGTTGGGTTATTTTATGCCGGATACGTTGTGTTTCATTCATTCTTGTCAGGATTTTTTTTCAAATCAATTTTGGAAAACATATTCTTCCAGAACAATGGCAGAAGCAGGAATTTGGTAAAAAAAATGAAGCGAAATATCAAAAATCAGCGGAACGGGAATATCATAAATATAAGACCGGGTGTGAGGTCTTGGAATTAGTAAAAATCAGACCGAGGAGGCAAAGAATCCAATATATATATATATATATATATATATATATATATATATATATATATACATTCATACGTATAGACGCGCGTGGATACGATCATAACGTCACAGTCCTCACGCACTTCCATGTGTACGCACATGCCAGCATACGCACACGTACAAACAGAAAAGACACATCCGACATTACACACGCAATCACGTAAACATTTAACACGAGAAAACAGTTAAAAAAACGCACACATTTAACCACATTTATATCATTTGTATTATTTTCTAAAACAATTTCATTTTCCTGACGACTGTCACAGAGCAAGAAATCGAACGGTGGCAATAATTGTTCCAATGATAATAATAATAATAAAAAAAGCCAAACCTTTTATTTATTCATTTATATATATATATATATATATATATATATATATATATATATATGATACAACTAGCTCATAACCCCACAAGAGGTATCCTAAAATCTACACACTGAATTTCACCACGTGTCCTGAATAAGGTTTCGAAATAGATACGTTATCTTGTCGAAATCACCATCAACAATAGATATTCATCATTTGGAACACTTCGTGGTTTTCTATAGATTTTTCACGTACTTTCGGGCTGATTTCCCTATTTTACTTATATATATATATATATATATATATATATATATATATATATATATATATTTTGGTGCGGTACCAAGTTTCTTGGTACAAGGTGATTCTAGGTGGGTCCTAATTCTCTACCTAGATGAATATAAAATGAGTTTGGCCATGTGCCTGTCTAAATAAAATATATCAGTGATCTGAAGAAGCTCGTGAACATACTCGCGAGTGGAAATGGTCCATAACCACGATACCCATGGTATTTAAGGCCTTTTTATTCCCAAATATATATATATATATATATATATATATATATATACGTATCGTTCATTTGTACATTAATGTCACACTTTGAGTTATAAGTATTCGTATACTAATAGATGTTTTGTTTTGAGGGTTTTTTGTTTTTTTTTTGCTTTGATATTGTTTTTGGGGTGGTGTTGTCAACATTTCAACAAAGTTGAGGATAAAGGAACAATGTGTTTGTGTCTGTGCCCATATATATATATATATATATATATACATATAATGTGTGTGTGTGTGTGTGTGTGTGTATCTGTGTGTATCTGTGCGTGTATGCATATTTATATATATATATATATATATATATATATATAAAGAGAGAGAGAGAGAGAGAGAGAGGGAGGAGGAGAGAGAGAGAGAGGAGGAGAGAGAGAGATACCTATCATTTATTTTTTGTGAGTCACATTTTGAGTTAAAGTATACATACACAGGCAGATGTTTTGTTTTTGTTTGTTTTTCTTCTGATTTGTTTTCGGATTTTTTTTTTTTGTGGGGTGTCATCACTTCAACAAAGATATACGAATACGAATAGTGTCAATGAGCGTGAGAGAGAGAGGGGGGAGAGTGAGAAAGAGAGAGAGAGAAACCATTATCATGTTGAGGTTGAGAAAAAGAAGGTGGGGGTAGGTTGTATGAGATGAGGGTATGAGGAAGGAAACGTCTGGGAAATGACAGAGGGGGGAGCAAATGAGGAGAAAGATTGTTCGTCAGTTGTCAAATAGTTGTAAATACAAGGATTAAATCAATGGTTTCACGATAGTTTTTTTTCTCATATGACTACAAGACTATAATAACGTTATCTTAAACACATATTTTGTATTTCATTATTTTTGTTTGGTATATTGTGATGTTATACATATATATGTTTTTTAACATTAGATATTCACAACTTTTAAATTTATGTAGAAATCGACAGCTAAAACGTTATTTATTTCAACTTTGTAATGTAGAAGAATTTATAAAATTACTTACATATGTATTCCGTGGAATTTCCAAGGTCTAGCCAGTTCTTCTTCTCTTCTTCTGATTCCTTTTGAGTTTTTCACATCAACGTTGGCTGATGGTATAGGGAGGCTGAGTGACAACAAGTCTCCTCAGGTTTCCAGGACTCTTCTGAATATTCTAGTCGATTGCAGCAATGCTGTAGTCTGGATGGTCTCAATTCTTCCAGTTCCTCCGGTCTTTTTCCAAGTTTATTGGGACCGTTTCAAGTGCACAATTGGTATCACTTTCACTCTCATATTCCACAGCTTTTTCAATTCTCTGGTAAGACCTGTAGATGTACCTCAGTATGATAATTTAATTATTACACCGTTAACTTAAGAGATATTACCAAGTAGTTCAATATCTAAAAAGTATAATTATCTTGATTTCATTCTCGCTCACTCATTTTTTTCTTTCTTTCCTACTTTTCATTATGTTCGATTGAAATTGATAAGCGTTATCGCTTCTGCGCGCTCACCCCCTCTCTATATCGTTCCCGTACTCTCTTTCTTTCTTCTTTCTTTCTTTCTTTCTTTCCTTGCTAATCTATTTCTCTTATTATATTTTTATGTGTAGCATGTCCTTTTCCTCCCTTTCTTTCTTTATGATAAAAACGGAATGGTCAATTATTTAGCGGGGATTAAGACACCTATTACAAATAAGAATGCAGTGGATAAGCAACTGTTGTATTGTCCTCGCCCGGAAGATGGAACTTCCTGCTGAGGGACAAAGAGAAAGATAAAAATATATATTTAAAAAGAAAGAGAAAGCGAAGCGATAGTTTCCGGTCAAGGAAGCAGGGTGAAGATAAAAGAAATATATAACAAAGGTCCGTTATCAGATCAAAATGATAAAGATGTGTAGGCGTGTCGTCAATACAAAAAGCCAGACGGTCAAGCCGACAGGAATCAGACGCCGGCCGGCAGCGGAAAGGACACTTCACGTCTCCCGTCAGCAACCACCCCTCGTGCACTCATTGTAAGCCCCGTGCCTCACCACCCACACATCGAAGAAAATAAAGAAGGGTCTTCTTTTGTACCTACGTGTCTGTTGTTATTGAAGTCCAGTAGTCGGTCGTAGCTGACTACTAACATACATCGCTTTGGGTACTGTGACCATACCCGCTACGTATACAGATACGCGATTTAGCAACGTGAAGAAAAAGCCGCTATATAACATAAAGAATTTGATGCCAGTACACAACACAACGCCAGACACGCAGCATTTACAATTTTGCATTTCACCTTGGGCGATTTGGAAAGTTTACTTTTGATCCAGAGGGTGTTGCAAGATGATAATAGTCAGACTTTTAAGGAACATGAATATCAATATGTGACACTTTTAATTGCACTAAAATGCATTGGACCAGAATGCATCTAAGGGGTCATGTGTGTAGTATGTATATATATATATATATATATATATATATATATATATATATCCGTACGTAGATAGGAAGTAGTGTATCATGTGTGTAAACATTAGTGATAAAATAACCAAGAAATGAAAAAGAATGAATAAATAAGACAGATGGGAATATATTTGATATCCAACCGAGACAAATGTCTGAGGCCTGGGTTAATTTGGCATTGTGTAAATTGATGATGAGGACAATTGTTTATCTGTTCGTGCCTGTATGATTATAGTTCGTTTTAATATTTCAAACAAAAGTACATCTGTAAAAGTAATTGAATGACCAGCATGGATTAGTCAGAAAGGAGATGGTGAGGGTGGAATTTATATATATATATACATACGGTCCCAGAAAAAGATCAGTTAGAGTTAGATTTTCGGCGGCAGGTGATGATATCGACAGTAGCAGAGACTTGGAAATTAGCCAGGGAAGCCAGTAATTCACTTAGTCTCATGACAACTTCTTGCCAGCTGAGAGAGCCCACTACAATTGCTTAAGTGTCACAACTCCCTCTTCTATCAGTGTCCTATTAACAGACTTGTGTTTGTTTTCTTTTCTTTTCTTTTAATCCCTGTGAACCCATCTGACTCGTGCTTTCGCATCGGCCAGCACAGAAAATCACAACGTTGGGGTCTAGACATCGTGCAGCGAACGTGAAGGTGCAGAACGGGTATTCTCACAAATATATAGAATTTTATTATCATTATTTCACTCCATTCGAGTTTTTCACACCCACCTCAGCCGGTGGTTCACTGTATACTGGGTGACAGCAACTCTCCTTAGGTCTCCGGAACTCTTCTGAGTATTTTAACCGATATGATCAATGCTTCGATTTTTCCTCTGATTTCCAGTTCGTCCAGACTCTTTTTCAGACCCCCGGGAACCGTTCCAAAGGCACCAATTACAATTGGCACGACCTTCACCTTTATTTTCTAGATTTTTTATAAGTTATCTGACAAGGTCCAAGTATTTGTTTATCTTTTCGCTTTCCTTCACTTTCACTCGCTGATCAGCCGGGACGGCACGAGATTATTATTATTATTATTATTATTATTATTAATAATAATATCATCATCATCATCATCATCATCATCATCATTATTATTATTATTATTATTATTATTATTATTATTATTCCTTTTGAGTTTTCATATCAGTGTTAGCTGATGGTCTTTCACTGGAGTGTGAGTGACAGCAAGTCTCCTCAGGTCTCCAGGACTCTTCTGAGTATTCTGGCAGATTGCAACAGTGCAGTGTTCTGAATGGTTTCAATCCTTCCTCTGATTTCCAAACTTTCCAAACCCTTTTCCAATACTTTTGGGACTGTTCCAAGTGCACCAACCACAATTGGTATCACTTTCACTTTCATATTCCATAACTTTTTCAGTTCTCTGGCAAGGTCCAGATATTTGTCAATTTTTTCATTTTCCTTTAACTTCACCCTGTGATCCGCTGGCACTGCAAAATCCACCAGTTGACAAGTTCTTTCTTTTTTGTTAATCAACACTAGGTCTGGTCTTCTTGCTGGGATAAGGTGATCCGTTCTAATTTCAAAGTCCCAGAGAATTTTGTGCGTTTCGTTCTCAAGAACAGATTCTGGTTTATGCATATACCATTTTGTTGTGTGGTCAAAATTTAATTTCTTGCATAATTCCCAGTGGATCACCTTCCCAACCCAGTCGTGTCTAGTTTTGTATTCTCGTTGTGCTAGTTTGCTACATTCGCAGAGTATATGGTTAACAGTCTCATCTCTATTACCGCAAAGTCTACATTTACTATTTTGTTGGGTCTTATCAATTTTCGCTTTGATGTAGTTTGTCCTTATGGCATTATTTTGTGCAGCAATTATATATTATTATTATTATTATATTATTATTATTATTATTATTATTATTATTATTATTATTAATTTCATTCCTTTTGAGTTTTTTTTCCAGCAGCGTTAGCTGTTTGTATTTCACTGGAGTCTGAGTGACAACAAGTCTCCCAAGTCTCCTAGACATTTCTGAGTATCCTAGCCGATTGCAGCAGTGCTGTAGTCTGGATGGTCTCAATTCTTCCTCTGATTTCCAGATCCTCCAGTTCTTTTTTCCAAGTTTATTGAAACCGTTCCAAGTCCAGGTATTTATCCATCTTTTCATTTTCCTTCAGCTTCACACTGTGATCTGCCGGGACCGCAAAGTCCACCAGTTGACACGTTCTCTTTTTTATTCACTAGACATTAACAAATAAGTATTCAATCTATTTGGTTACACCACTTAGATTATATACAAAATTTACCTTATAGGCTCCATTGAGACTCCAAATTTACGAACTGAACGACATTGCTTAGTATGTTATAATATTTCTGTCATAATAGATGAAGTTTTATTGCAAGAGTATAACCTGAATCGGCTAAGAAAAGCTTATACAATAAATTTATCCTATTTGTATTTCAATGAACATGAAGCTAATAAGAAAAATGGCGCTGATTTCTTAACATTCGATCATTCATATAAAAACTAAAGAATTCTGTTAATCTACAGAATCTTTGCAGTGATGCAAGATTTATAGGAATGATCTTTACTAGCAGGACCTGTGGATATACCACAGTGTGATAATTTAATTATTACAACGTTTGATATGTTTACTTAAGAGTGATCAAAAAGTAATTCAATAGGTAAAATGTATAATAATCTTGATTCAATTCTCTCTCACTCTTTTTTTTCTCTTACGTTCCTTCTTTTCATAGTTGGTTGAAACAGATTAGCGTTATCACTTCCCGCGCTCACCTCTCTCTCTTTATCTCTCTCTCTCTCTCTCTCTCTCTCTCTCTCGTTTTTTACTCTCTTTCTTTCTTTTTTTCATTATTTTCTTTCTTTCTAAATTTCTTTCTTTCTTATTATATTTTCTGTGTAGCGTGTCCTTTCTCTTCCCTTTCTTTATTCATAATATAAATGGAATGATTCCTGATTTCACTGAATTGATGACACTTCAAGTTTTAAGATGGGTGAAAAAAGAATCCGGCAGTAAGCAAGACCAGATAATCATGATTTACATTTTTGCATTTCATCTTGGTCGATTTGGAAGGTCTCATTTTTAACCAGTAGATGTTGTAAGATGACAACGGTCGTATTTAGTAGGAACCCGAGTAATATAATAATGATGATAGGTTTTTGTATGAGAGGGATTACGTGATGTAAAATTCAGTTATTAGTAAGTAGTTGTACTTTTTTCAAAGTAAGAATTTTTTTGTTTTGGTATCCTGTTTGATGATTAGAATATCTATGAAGTGTGGGGGATTTTCATTGATTTCCATAGGGAAGTTTATCGATGTGTATATATATTTCTGACTACTGAAAAATTCTTCTTTTCATAATTATCAATACATAATTTATGGTTAAGCGCTGAATCTTCCTAAAACAAATTTTTGTAAAAGATTTTAGAATTTAGAGTTTAATTATCAATGTTTTTCTTTAAAGTCTGTCAAACTATCAAAATTGATTTCGCTAGTTAGATTGTTACTATGCTAGGATACACAGGGAACACCTGTGGAAGGTTGGAGGATAGGGCGGCTGAAAGTTTATGTTTGTACATACCACATTCAATATAAGGACAACTATCCGAAAAATTAAAATTATTCACGCTTGGAATAGTCCAAGATTTCTCAGCTGACTACGAATTCTGAGAAACAATTATTGACTGAATGTTTTTAGGGGTGCTCCAGATTATCATTGACCAGCAGATTTTACAATGAAGGTTGCTAACCTGATATTTTAAAATTACTTTCTAGATCGTTCTTATATATTACTAGCAAATATATGCACCCTCCGGGTGCAAGTATTTAAGTTTTAATGTGATAAAATATTGTATTAAATTAGAAAGGCTAATGAAACTGAATAAGAATGCAGATAAAAAGATTTGAAACAGAGGGAGTATAATAAAAGATTTGAAACAGAGGGAGTATAATAAAAAATGGAACAACTGAAACTTACTCTTCCATCACTCTCGTCTTTCATTGTTATTTTTTCTAATTTAAGTATTTAGTTATAAGAGTAAGTAAAGAATAAAATGACAGTTATTTTATCTTGTAAATGGATTTCATTTAAGATTCATTGAAGAGATTTTTGCTTATATTCATTAAAATAAAACCAAACAGTTAGAAATCAATAATACTAAGCATATTTATTAAATTCGATTTTTTAAATATTAATATGCAAATTAGCCTTCCCGTTCACACTGTAAACCGCTATTTTGTTGTATATATAAATATAATTGCATGTTGTCAGTATGTAGACATAGTTAACAGTATTAATAATGTAAGACAATTTTATTAATAATTGAGGTTTAGATAAAAATAAAATCGTGGAGAATGTGATGTCAATAACTAAGAGAATTGTGACTTGAGTAGGAATATAGTTTCGGTTACAGACAGAAAAACACACAATCTCCATTATAATAAGATATTTGAATCTCTGTGCATGTTTTAGTCTCTATTGATGAATATGTTTTCTCTATTATTTTTCTGATAACTATAATTTCATTTGATACGCAGTTGCATCATTTAAGGAGTCTTATGTAGTTTGTAATAGTCATTAGTAATCAAATGAGAATATGTAACGTTGCAGGCGCGATTAAAAGAAATGAAGTTGTAGGTAAATCTCTATATGTGAATTGGCATCTTATTGAAGGAGTATGTAATATCTATACTTATCTGTATCTGTGGTGTCTGCTATTCTGGATCGGATGCTGGGCTGGCTGACATCTCTCCGTTCTTCGCGTCTGTAATTATTTAGGATTTTCGGATATACTTGCGTCCGTTGGCAGTTCTTAATAATGAACACAAGACATATTTGCTTTTCTCAGAGCTCATACAGCTTATTTAAACCCAAATAAAAATGCCTTAGAGGACAGTCTGGATCTTTCGTTTGTCCACCTCAAACACTCAGTCCAGACCCTGACGTTCGTCTACACTGAAAACTTCTAACTGACTCCCTCCTTTCCCTATTTCCCTTTCATTCCTGGCCCTTTTGGCACTTTTCGATCAATCAGAATGTGACATACTCTATGCGGTTGCATAAGATTATTGTCAATCCCCTGTAATTCTGAGGGGATGACCCTTTTCAGACCATGGCCGGGTCCTTCCATGGAAAATTACAGAAACCCGCCAAAATATGTGAAGTCACGTGGGACCTGTTCGGTCGCCAGTTTTCAGTTAGACGTCAGGCAGAGAAGTCGGCCATTTTAGGTCCTGCCTAAACTGGAACTCACGCGCGCTATGTTAGATTATGTATAGTTAAGGAAATAAAATTTTGTATAATTAATATGTTCTTGTGGTTGATGAATGTCTTGGTAACAAGACTAAGAAATGAATCCAGGACGACCAGCCAGCAAGAACATAGCAAAAGAAATTCCAGACCTTAGGAGATCCGAGACGATAGACCAGACCAAGTCAAGATGTTAGAAGAAATACCAAAGACGATCAGAATAGCAAAGCCGGCCAGAAGAAAATACGACCAGATATAGAAGAAAGAAAGAGATATATAACATTATAATTACTAGCAAATATATGCACCCTCCGGGTGCAAGTATTTTAGTTAAATTTTATGATAAAATATCATATTAAATTAGAAAGGCTAATGAAACTGAATAAGAATGTAGATAAAAAGATTTTGAACAGAGGGGGTATGATTGAAAAATAGAACAACTTTGAAACTCACTCTTCCATCATTTTCCGTTACTCCCCTCTTTCATTGGTAAATTTTCCTAATTAAACTGTTTAGTTAAAATAGGAAGTAAAGAATAATATTACAGTTATTTCTTCTTATTAAGGGATTTCTTTTAAGATTTATTGAAGAGATTTTTGCTCATATTCAATAAGATAAAACCAAACAATTAGAAATCAATAATACTAAGCATATATTTATTAAAATCAGATTTTTAAGATCAATATGCAAATTAGCCTTCCCATTCATACTGTAAACCTCTATTTTGTTTTATATATAAATACAATTGCATATGATTAGTATGTAGATATGGTCAAAAGTGTAAGTAATGTAAAACAATTTTATTAATAATTGAGGTTTAAATATAAGTAAAATCATGGAGAATGTGATGTAAATAACAAAGGGAATTGTGATTTGAATAGTAATATAGTTTCGGTTACAGACAGACAAACCTACAATCTCCATTATAATAAGATTTAGTGCCAGTGAAGAAGGCACTATGCAACAAGAAGCCAACAGGTCAGCTTTTCACCCGTCAGCCCAAATTTTAGTTAATTTCCACAATTACAAAACGTATAAGTAAAATTGTGGGTTTTCTACATTTCCACATTACATCATTGTACACATTCACAAAGAAATTATTTTTTTTTAAATAACATGATTTCCTAAACAGCACCAAAATCATTATAGCTAAACTACTTGCTGCTTCATAACTACTACAAATAGAATTCTCTTCTGAGAACCATTCAAGCAATTACATTATCGAATATATTTATAAGAGATAAATATAACGGTATTTATTCTCTTGCTTTTCTTCATTTCTTTTTCACAATTATTTATTTTTCGCTATTCTGTTGTTGTTTTTTACATCACCATACTTTGCTTTTCTTACTGTATTATTATTTGTTCTCTTTCCTTTGTAAAGTTGTTGTTGTTGTTGTTGTTGTTGTTGTTGTTGTTCTTCTTCTTCTTCTTCTTCTTCTTCTTCTTCTTCTTCTTATTATTATTATTATTATTATTATTATTATTATTATTATTATTAATATTTGCAGTCTTCCTTTTCTTATGCTTATTCTTTGCCACATTCTTCGATTTTTTTTTTGTCATCCTTTTTTTCCTCGCTTGATTTCCTTTCTTCTTCTTCTTCTTCTTCTTAAATTTGTTTTTCCTTCATCTTCTTCTTCTTCTTCTTCTTTTGTTTTTCCTTCATCTTCTTCTTCTTTTTTTCCTTTCTTCTTCTTCTTCTTTCTTCTTCTTCTTCTTCTTCTTCTTCTTCTTCTTCTTCTTCTTCTTCTTCTTCTTCTTCTCTTCAATTTGCTTTTCCTTCATCCATCTTTTTTTTGCTCGCTTGGTTCTTCTTCTTCTTCTTCTTCTTCTTCTTCTTCTTCTTCTTCTTCTTCTTCTTCTTCTTCTTCTTCTTCTTAAATTTGTTTTACCTTCATCTTTATTGTTCTTTTCTTCTTCTTTTAATTCTTCTTCTTCAATTTGCTTTTCTTCATTCTTCTTTTTTTCCTCACTTGGTTTCTTCTTCTTCTTCTTCTTCTTCTTCTTCTTCTTCTTCTTCTTCTTCTTCTTCTTCTTCAAAGGTTTTTATCAACACTTGAGTTAAAAGAAATACTTTCGTGATTTTTTAAATAGAAATCTTGCCAAAACTCTGCTAGATTCAAACTTAGTACTGCTTGATAAAGTACTTGAGCAATTGAACAAAACGCGGATTGCGTCTCTTTTTATGTTTTTATTGGGTTTTTATTTGTTTTATTTTGTTTCTTGTTTGTTTGGCGGGGGGGGGAGGTTTGTGAATTTATTTGTTCACTGGTGTGTTTATAAAAATTTTCGCCGACACAAGTTTTTTTTGTTTCACTTTTTGTGTTTGTTTTTCTTTTTTAGAAAACACTTTTATTTAACATCGTTTATATTTTATTTTTTCGTTTGTTTTGTTTTTTCTTCTTCAACCATGATCTTTCATAGAATAGAAAATCCTGCCGATTTCTTCTTGGAGATTCAATTCGTGGAACTAAATTTCTTCATCTTTTATGTTAACTCTTGTGTTTGCAAGAACATTCAAGAGATATAAAGTAATACAAAGATATAAAGTTATACAAATAAAGTAATAGAAAAAAATAAAATAAAGAAATAAATAAACTTCTTTCCTCTGCGTTCAATAACTTATTTACTGCTGACTTCGCATTCAAAAATATTTTTGCATCTTCTACTCAAAGTTCCATCTTAAAAGGTTTCTGAGAAGAAACGAAATGATTACGACCCAGCTTGTGTTGCAAACAGACTTCTAGAATATCACTGATCAACAATGGAGCGATTTAGACATAAATATTATATATATATATATATATATATATATATATATATATATATATATATATATATATATATAATATTTATTATGTATTATTCCTTATCGTTGGGAAGTTTATTGAACCGCAATAGAAAGAATTAAGTTTTTTGTGGATTTTTAAACGGTGTTGGAGTTTATTTTCAATGTAGATTTTTTCCAGTTGATATGTGAGTTTGTGGTATTGTTCATCCTTAAACAACATTAATTTCCAGTGCAGTACACACATTTTAAAATGCCTATAACACCTTTCTCATCAATTCTTCTCCTTTCCACCTCCACATTAATATAATAAAAAACAAACAACTGGAACACATCACCCTTGATGATGGCACTTCGAAGTGCCGAAAGTACTCAGGACTTGAACTTTGGTGGACTTATCCACGAATTCCACACAAATATTAAAAAGTTGGCCAGAAAACTCGAAAAGATCAAAAATACAATTGTTAAACAGATGTGTCTTTTGTTCAATTCTACACACAAACACACACACACACACCACACACACACATATATATATATATATATATATATATATATATATATATATATATATACAAACTTTCTTTGTATATTTATGTACAGCGTGCTACATAATAAAGAGCAGCCGGTACGAATGCAGAATAGCGCGCGAGAGACAATATCATTAGACTCGCATTTTACGTATAAATATCATTAGATTATGTAAAATCCCGAAGTAGCCAAACGAAAATCCTGACACTAACCCTAACACTAACATTTACCCTAACCTTAATCCTAGCGTCTAAAATATTTTGGATATTTTCGTGAAATGTTATGAAATGTAATACTTTTTATACGTAATATAATGATATTATCTCTTCCGCACTATTCTACATTTGTACCGATTAACCTTATGTATAAAGGGGCAGAAATTATAGGTGGGGCGCCAAAATAATATCTCTGGTCTAGCGCTAGTAAAAAGGGGATAGACTCCCTCGCTGTCCGGCTGATACCGACTTTACTTTTTACTTCAGCACGTAATTCACATTTATGGGGACTTTGGACCCTATTTACGTGCATGTGGAATTGGATACATTAAAATAATTAAGTTTTCTAAAACAATTAATTTTACAATTGTATGAGTTAAGTTTAGAATTAAGTAAACAAAAGATAATCGAATAAATATTAGTTTAGAAATATTTTAGCAACAATATAACAATGGTTTAAATTCCATTGAAAACATGTACGCCATCGGAATGTTACAAAATCATCCGATATTTACGTCATTAGAAAACAGCTGATGCTCCTAACTCGACAGTGGGAACGGACGCTCTTCCCAACTCGACACAATGGGGAGAAGACGCTGTCCGAAAACTTAAAATACGACTCAACAGGTCCGTCTATTTTTTCGTTACATATTTTCTCTCTCTACTATTCAATATGACACAAGTTTCAATAACAGACAATGTTTTATCAAAATTGCTACAATTTGACATATCCAATCACACAAATATAAACAATACATGAGCACTTTACAAACACAACTACGTACAGACACATACAGTCTGCAACACTGCTGAAAGAACAATTGAATATACCAATTGTAAATCAATGTATATAAAGTTTGTTTCTTTTATCAACTTTGTCTTCTTTTGTTTTCTATGGAAACTTGATTTCCGTACTCATATACATTTAAATTGTGGGGATCAAAAATCGGACATTCTTCACACACACAATCTCCAAATAAAACGGGGCCCTACACATTTTATTTTATTTTGTTTTATTTTTACAATGCAGTTGCTATTTTCTTATCTAAAAAAACGCAATACAAATTAGTGTGTGTGTGTATGTGTGTGTATGTGTATGTGTGTGTATGTGTGTGTGCCTATGTGTGTGTATGTGTGTGTGCCTGTGTGTGTGTGTGTGAGTGAGTGTGTGTGTGTGTGTGTGTGTGTGTGTTTTTGTATAGCTGGACAAGAAATAATAAATGGCATTTCAGTTTATTCAATAAAGAAAACTGGTTTGGTATATAATTAAAAAAATTAAACTCGTAAATCACTGTACCACTGAATTGTTGTTTGGTTTGTTTATTTTTGTTTAATTCTTATACAATGCATTGTTATTTTCCCCTAAGTAAGGTGACAAAACAAATTAGGGTGTTATTCTAAGGGTGGACAAAAAGGAATGAATTGCATTTCAGTTCATTTTAATACGAAAAATTGATTTGATATACGAGGTAAGAATTAAACTTGCAAGTCAATTTGCCACTATTATTTTTTCGTTGTCAAAGAATTCATAATGTTTTCCTCAATTTGGGTTATTGCATAATAGTTTCATCTATTTGGCTTGGAAAATATACCATTAAATATCTTAATCTTTGTTTAAGGAAAATTTTATGAAGCAAGACTGTTTAGCTATGAAATATATTTTGTCTTATCTGTTATTAGCTTATTTACTGCTAAATAATAAAAAAGACCTAAGTGAATATTATCTCAGTTTGTTAATTCTGTAATTTTTGTCAAGATCTTCACTTGGTTACAAATAGAAATTAATGCGTTTGACTGACAAACTTCATAAGAGACGGTTTGGTTTGGTTTGGTTTGGTTTCTTTGTTAAATGGCATTTATCTGTTATTTCATGCAAAAACAATCCTTGTAGAAGAACAGTAGCGGTACTATGTAACCCATAGGTGGGGAATGAGGGGGTTTCATAACTTTCACAGTCCAGCAGTAATTAATTCAAGGGAACTCCCCCGCGAGTGAAGGAGAGTAGACGATCGGAAGTTCTCAGGCTGGCTAAATTTGTTGTCGCTTATTTGGCTTATTGTAACGCGAGGCCGGAAATATGCAGCAACCAGTGGGAATCAAACGTAGTATTACCAGTCTGGCTGGTGAGACATTACAAAACACGGGGTCAATTGTTAAATTTGTTTCTGATATTCTGAGCGTTTTCCTCCATGAATGCCGTTAGAATGAGTGTGCTTTTAGAATGGATGTGCTGTTTGAATTGTGAGTGTCGTTAAAATGAGTGCCACTGTAAATGAGTGTCATTAAAATGAATGTACTGTTATAGAATTACTGAATTTACTGTTAGAATAATTGCCGTTAGAAAGAGTGTGTCCTTAGAATGAGTGTCCTTATATAGACTTATATTTCCACTCATTAGTAATGAGTTATTATTAGTAATTACATTAACTATTTGCAATACATTTTATATAAATCATTTCCAATGCATTATTATAGTAAAAATCAATTCCAATGCATTTTTATAGTAAAAATCAATTCCAATGCATTTTTATAGTAAAAATCAATTCCAATGCATTTTTATAATAAAAATCAATTCCAATGCATTTTTATAGTAAAAATCAATTGCAATGCCTTTTTATAATAACAATTATTGAACTATAAATTTTCATAGTAAAAATCATTCCCAATACATTTTTATTGTGAAAATTATTTCCAATGCATTTTTATAGTAAAAATCATTTCCAATGTATTTTTATAAGAAAATCATTTGGAATGATTGGCCATTTGAATGAGGTGTGTTATCAGAAGGTTTGCTGCAAGATGAATGTGTTGGTGTTGTTAGAAACAGTATGTTGTGAGAATGGGCATGTCATTAGAATGATCTGTATCATTTGGATTATTCGGACACTTGTCCTCATCTTTATTGTTTCTCACACAACGTTTTGGCTGATGTTCCCTCC
Source organism: Doryteuthis pealeii (assembly GCA_023376005.1). Classification (NCBI taxonomy): domain Eukaryota; kingdom Metazoa; phylum Mollusca; class Cephalopoda; order Myopsida; family Loliginidae; genus Doryteuthis; species Doryteuthis pealeii. Next base: position 2,281,580 of record CM042144.1, on the reverse strand, counting down.
GGTCTTCTTCTGGTATTTCTTGCCGGACCCAGGAACCCTCTCAAACTCGGAAACCTTTTCTTTGAAATCGGGAACATTTTTGTCAAATTCGAGAGCCTTTATGTCTTAATCGGGGCCTTCACCGAACTTCGAACCGAATCCTTTATTCAATCCATCGGCATATATTGTTCTCATACCGTTGACCATGACCAGGTACAAGTGTTAAGCTGCGTTAGGTATTTTATGTTACTCTCGCCCTTAGCCAGGATTGAACCTGCAGCCCAGAGATAACTGTCACTTAGAACAGTATTAACTCAACGCCGATATCCGTTGTGCCATGTGTCCAATTGGACCATAGAAAGAGTTTTTAACTAAAATAAGTGCCATTGGAATGGGTGTGCTTTCAGAATTAGTGCCGTTAAAATGAGTGTTTTGTAAAATGAATGCTGTTAGAGTGAGTGTACTTTTTAGAATGAGTGCCGTTGGCATGTGTGTCGTATAATGTGTGTGTGGTTAGAATCAGTACCGTTAGAATGAAAATCAAATAATCATGCCATTAGACAGAGTAAGTCTTTAGAATGAGTGTATTGTCAAAATGAGTGCCGTTAGAATGAGTTGCGCTTTGGAAAATACCTTTACAGACTGGGCTCTCTAAAACCACTGTTTTCATAGCTGAAAAACTTGAAATCGTACAAATAGAATTTTTTCAAAATTAATGTTGTCACAAACTGTAAACTGAAGGGACACAGAAGTTTCAGTAAGGTACCACTGTCTCTTAAGCCAGAGTGTGTGGGGAGAGGAGATTTCACATTTCAGTTTGATATCATACTCAGAACACTAAGAACCTCAGGCACCACTTTCTTGCACATCTGTGATAAAAAGGGTTGGGGGTTGCCATTAAAGCAATAGGGTTGGGACAATTGCTAGCACTTGACATGACCCTACCTGTCTAGTTAAAGTGGATATCTGCATGTCATGGACTGCCGAGCCACCAATATTCTGTCTTTAAGCATCACGGGATGCCACTCACAGCCAACAGGTGGGGCCTTACCCTTCTGCAGAGATGCATTTGACATATTCTACAGCACCAGCCAACAGGGCAAGTATTAGATAGGAATACTTGATACAATTGGAATGTAGTAAATCACTTTAATTTAACAATATAAAGTTAATGTTGTGTCCTTTTATAATACACTCAACTTACAGCAATTCTTTGTCCGGAGAGGTTCATGAACAAAAACCTGTACCGATATAGTTATACTTTAGAAAGCGCGTGGTGTAATGTCATAGGAAATGAATTCGTCGCCCCGAGTTCAAATCCTGGACGTGGTAATTGCATTTCACTTAGCGCTAATACCCTTGGGAAAGGTATGAATTCTACTCTCCCTTCGTTCTCATATAATATCAGAACTTTTCTATATACTGTCGGATTTAGTTCCATATTTTACACACATATATTTCTTTCCGCCATAGTTGGGCAGACTGGGCTCTTTAACCTTGTTAGGCAACCGGTCTAGGAGAAGGAAAACTCGGAATTCAAACCTGTTAAACTCCGCTTAAGAAATTGACCTTGTGTCACATCCTGCTCGTGCGGAGGGGTCTGTAAATATATATATATAGATATACTTTACAATCCTCCAATGATAACCCAAGCTTTCTAACTATCCTTAGAGATAGTTGACTGCCAATTATACTGACTTGACCTAGGTACATAGGTTTTGATCTTTTCAAAATTATCTACACTACCTGCCAAATAAAAGATTCAGTCAATATATTATTCAAAATGTGTACTTCTCTATTTGAGTAAATGATAGAGAATACTGGCTACTTTAAATCAGTTAACCAATCTTGGAAATGAAAAATCTATAAATTTAAAACGTGAGAAGTGTTGTTTAGATAATCTGTTTGGTTTGGTTTGTTTTGTTTTACGGCATATCAACCTCAGTGGATCATTTAATGCCGATAAAATTTTGAAATAAATCAATTCTTAATGGATAATACAATTTTTTTATAAATACATTTTTCTATTTAACCCATAAATGGGACCTAACAGGTACTACCACTCCGGGTCAGAGTGGACCAGGGAGCAATGGTGATAAAGGGGTGCTCCACATTCCCCAAACCTCCAAAACTGGAAACTCACCATCAGATAGAGTTTAACGTCATTCCAGGACATGTAGACCCACAGCCACCGCCTTCTAGCACCCATATGATAAAAAGGGGGTTGGGGCTTGCCATAAGGCAATAGGGTTGGGAAAATCATATAGGTGCTAGGGCTTGACGTAACCAGCCGATTGATCGGAGGGGGCCCTCTCTGACCGCCCGTCTAGCCCAAGATAAGGGCAAAGTGGAGTATTGCATGTCATGAACTGCTCATCCACCTGGGCTCTATCTTAAGCATCACGGGTCGCCACCCAACGGCCAACAGGTGGCCTCATTGGGGGAGTCTTACCCCTCTACAGAGGTGCAGTCGGTGCATTCTAACGCCACACCGACAGGGCGGAGATAATCTGTGGCAATTTATCAACTTATACACAAGCCTTACCCACTATAAACATATCATCAGTGACAGAAGTCCAGCGGTGCACAGTTCTAACTGAACTAATAGGTAGCCATACATCGTGCGTGGCGGGATAGACTCAAAGATAAATGAATAATTAGATCGAGACAGAGAAATAAATGTATTTGAGATAATTGTTTATTTCACAGACAAAGATTTTTTTTTGTCGGGTTAGCTTAATCGAAATACAGAAATAAAGATTTACATAGTATATGGTGTGGATAATTTGCATACTGGTTTTAACTAAATTGGTTTTAATAAATAATTAGTTGCTTTTTATTTCATTATTGTTTTTTTCGCAAACCCATTAAAAACCATCCTATATAACTTCGTATAAAAGTTGATTTATGTAAAATAAATATAAGTGTAATCTTTTTATTGGTGTTCTTATTTATTTTCGTGAGTGTTTCTATTTTAATATGATATATATATATATATATATATATAATATATATATATATATATAATATAGATTTTGGATGTTTGTTTTTCAATGTTGAATAATTATTATTTATATTTTTGCTTGAAGGCAATTAAAATGGTTCGATAATTATAGAAAATAAACTTGACAATAAATATGATTCGCCATGCAGAACACCGTACAGACTGTTTCGACTTTATTCAGTCTCTTCAGCGATGTATAATATATATATATATATATATATATATATATATATATATATATATATATATAATGCTAACCTCGCTTTGTTTACAAATGTTTGAGGCCTCTAGTGAATTCATTTCCGCTTAGAAATGTAGCGATTAAATATTCTCCTATATTTAACAGCTGCCTCTGGCCGTACGGGTAAGAGGATTGGCGAACGAAAGTTTATTCGGGTCTCAAACACGGTCAAGGCTAGTTGTAAAGGTATAACCACACTGATGAGAAGTGATACTTCGAAACACGTGTCTGTGTATTACTTATATTTATTATATATATATATATATATATATATATATATATATATATATATATATATATATAATTATATATAATTAATCAAAATGAAGCGAAAATATGCGGAATCTTTTTATATGAGTACTTATTTAATTTCGTTAGTCGAATTCGAAATGATATTCTATTACATTCAAACTTAAATACTTACGCCCGAAGGGTGCACATTTTTTCTAGTTATTATTATTATTATCATTATTATTATTATTATTATTATTATTATTATTATTAGTTTTTCACACCTGCCGTAGCTGGTGGTTCACTGGAGGCTGAGTGACAGCAAGTCTCCTCAGGTATCAGGACTCTTCTGAGTATTCTAGCCGATCCCAACAATGCTGTGTTTTGGTTCTTCCTCTTAGTTCTAGTTTCTAGTTCACTCAAATTCTTTTCAAGAGATTTGGGGATTGTTCCAAGGGCACTAATTAAAATTGGTATGACCATCACCTTCATATTCCACAGTTTCCTCAGTTCTCTGGTGAGGTCTAATATTTGTCTATCTTTTCGCTTTCTTTCATTTTTACTCGGTGGTCGGCTGGGACAGCAACATCCACGAGATGACAGTTTCTCTTTTTCTTGTCAATCTAGGTTAAGTCTCCTGGCCGGGAAAAAGTAAAATCGGCGAAGTGGCCTATTGTCGGTATCAGCTGGACAGCGATGGAGTCTGTCACCTTTGCACACGCGCTTAACCAGGGATAATTGTTTTTTTGCGTCTGAGGTAGAAAACTACAACTACCATCAGCTCGTTTACTTTACCGCATAGATCCAAGCTGTGCGGCTCAATCACTGAGTTGGCGATGGCTGCGTATCGAACTCGGAAACGTGTGATGCTCTACTGACTGAGCTAAACACTAATACGTAAGTTATATATAAAAAAGAAATTCAAGCTTATTATTTTAGAAAGATTTAAAGAATTTCATTTTTTTTGTCTGTCTGTTTGTCTGTTGGGACTTTTATTTTAATTCCATTCGAGTAGTTTGATTATCAATATCAATGACAATATTGATCATTCATTGATCAGGTGCGTACTGAAAGTAATTAATATTGTTGATTTGTTATGGAGTTGCGTAGGGAAATGGTTAGAGTCGTAAGAAATGGACTCGGCGACCCGAGTTCAAATTCTGGAAAGTCTCTTTGCATTTCGCTTAACGCTAATACCAGTGGGAAACGTATGCATCCATCTACTCTCCGTCCAGCTATGAGCAAATAGTAGGGCAGACTGGGTTCTTTAACTTTAGTTAGGTAGCTAGTCTAATAGAAGCAAATCTATGAATTCAAACCTGTTAAACTCCGTTTAAGAAATTGACCTTGTGTCGCATCCTACTTGTGCGGAGGGCTTTGTAAATTTATAGACTGTTGCTTTGCACTAGGCATTTCAAAATGCCCGTTCTCATATAATAGCAGAACTTTTCTATATACTGTCGGACTTACTTCCATATTTTACACACATATATTTCTTTCCGCCATATATATATATATATATTATATATATATATATATATTATTGTGTGTGTGTGTGTGTGTGTGTGTGTGTGTGTGTGTGTGTGTAACGTTTTTAGGTAATATATTCATGAAATATTATATATATTATTATATATATATATATATATATATATATGTATATATACATACATATGATTGTTCCTTTGTCACCTAATAAATAGATATGTAAAACCTTTATATTTATCTTATATATTATATAACAGCTCTATTTTATATTGAGCACTCTACCAATAATACTGCCTTTGGTACACCATTCCAGCAAAAGCTGAAACAGTGACCATCTCACACTATAGTACATATATATATATATATATATATATATATATATATATATATATATATATATATGAAAATAAGTAAACAAACAATGTGTTTATTTTTTTATATGGCCTTTTTAGCCGACAATTTTGGAGATATGTGCTTAATTGAAGTCATACCTAATTTTGAAATTGAACTTATTTATATACACTTTTTGGGGACTTATCGCACGACAGTATGAAAGTATATATATATATATATATATATATATATATATATATATATTAAAAAGTCATCCACAGACACTAGTTTCGGCGTTTCACGCCTCTTCAGTGTGGCTAGACACAACTATCCTTGGCTAGGATCGAACTCAGACAACGTCGTTTAAGTAAATAGATTGATGAAATATTCGATAGGAATGCCAAAATATGTGTTTTAGGGTGTGTTACTTGTAAACTAGGTAACTTCATTTTGAAACCCGACTTTCAGTTTTTTTACGTAAATATCTCATTTCAAAATGCCCGTTCTCATATAATAGCAGAACTTGTCTATATACCGTTGGAATTACTTCCATATTTTACACACATATATTAATTCCCCTATATATATATATATATATATATATATATATATATATTGCCCTCCCTTAACAATCGACATGGATTTTTTAATATATCCCCGTTTCTAGCTAAAATAGTCTTAAATAACTACAAAATACCAGGCTTCATTTAATTATTTAGTTATCATTCCCACTTTGTTCCCTTTGTTCTCATAAAATAAGTCTATTAATACTTTTTCTTGTCTTTTGTTGGATGCATTTCTTCGGTTGCGTCACGCGTCATGACATCTTCGCGTGAGTAGATCGCGACTTATCTTTCAAAAATTATAACGCTGAACAAATACAGTTACACAACAAAAAAGATTTTATGAACATTTTCATCTCCTGTCATCTATAAAACATCCATCATTTTCTTCACCCCAAGATACATCCTGATGAAGGTTTAAAGAAACCGAAATGTTTAAACATCGATAAATAAATTCATCCTATTTTCGGAACATTTGTTTTTTCAAATTTCTTGATATTGTCGGATATATTTTCCCATATTTACTCCCATATATAATATATATATATATATATATATATATATATATATATATATATATATATATATATATATATATATAAGATATTTTTAATGTTTGTTTATTTTTAGAAGCATTGCCGAATAAAGTATATATATATATTAATATTTTATACTTTGCTTGAACCGGTTTCGATTCCTGTCGGAGGGGAGTCGTTAGTATATATCGCTAATGAGACTTAATAAAGTTGAAACAGTCTGTACGATATTCTACACACCGAGTGATTCTTTGGGAAATTCACTTGTCATTATTATTATCTTCTATAATTATCGAATTTATGCGATATTCGCATTGTAGTTGCCTTCAAGCAAAATATAAAATATTAATATATATATATATATGTATATATATGTGTGTGTTGTGTGTGTGATGTGTGTGTGTGTGTAACGTCGTTTAGGTAAATATATTCATGAAATATTATATATATGTATATATACATACATATTAGAAATATTTTATATATATATATATATATATATATATATATATATATATATATATATATATATATATAAACGTCGTTTAGGTAAATAGACGAAATATTCGATAGGAATGACAAAATATGTGTTTTAGGGTGTGTTACTTGTATACTAGGTCACTTCATTTTGAAAACTGACTTTCTGTTTTTTTATGTAAATACCTCATTTCGATTGTACTTTTACAGCAAAACAAGAATTGGGTGACATCTGTTGATCAGGCAAGTAGACGTAATTAATAGACAAAAATGTTATTCATGGTAGCAATGAATTAGAGTACAGAATCAGAGGGCGAGAGACCAGTAGATGACCGGAAGACTAGTCACAGACTCTAGAGATTAGTTGATCTTGCGATTGTGTCAGTGTAACATTCTAAACCAGTGATATATATATATATATATATATATATTATATTATATATATATTTATATATATATATATATTTGGAGAAATATGTGCTTAATTGAAACTCGTACCTAATTTTTTTTGAAAGTTAATTCATAATGATTAATTATGCGGGATTAACTACTTAAATGTAAGGTTAAACAAATCGAGAAAAGTCAATCTCTGTATGTACATTTCAGCCTATTAGGCCTCATCAGCAGAGCTATCGTGTGTGATTTGAAACACGAGGCGATCTACGTATCTATAGCTCTGCTGATGAGGCCTAATAGGCTGAAATGTACATACAGAGATTGATTTTTCTCGATTTGTTTAACCTTACATTTAAGTAGTTAAATCCCGCCTAATTAATCATTAATGAATTAACTTTAAAAAAAAATAGGTACGAGTTCAATTAAGCACATATTCTCCCAAATATTGTCGGCTAAAAATAGCCATATTTGTTTACATATATATATATATACATAATCCAAAAGTCCAGAGAAGAAATCTTCCTTACGACAAAAGAGGTTTATTTAAAAAACCTGTCGCAGTTTGAGAGCTCAATGTGTGCTCTTAATGTTAGAGTCACAGAGCAAATATATAAGTAAATAAATAAAAAAAAGACTTAGAGATTTAGCATTATAATCTATTTCAGAGAGCTTAGACAAATTGTATAACTCTCCCGATTCAAGCTCCCTGAAATAGACTATAATGCTAAATTTCTAAGTCTTTTGTTATTTCTTTACTTATATATTTGCTCTGTGACTCTCTCCTCTCTCTCTCTCTCTCTCTATATATATATATATATATATATATATATATATATATATATATATTAAGAAATTTGAAAAAAACAAGTGTTTCAAAAGTAAGATGAATTTATTTATCGATGCTGAAACGTTTCGGTTTCTTTAAACCTTCATCAGGATATATTATGGGGTGAAGAAATTGATGGATGTTTTATAGATGACAGGAGATAAAAAAAATCCTTGTAAAATTTTTTTATTTTGTTTTTATTAAGATTTTTTTTTATCTCCTGTCATCTATAAAAGATCCATCAATTTATTCACCCCATAATACATCCTGATGAAGGTTTAAAGAAACCGAAACGTTTAAGCGTCGATAAATAAATTCATCTTATTTTTGGAACATTTCATTTTCAAATTTCTTAATATTGTCGGATTTATTTCCATATTTACTCCCATATATATATATATATATATATATATATATATATATATATATATATATATATATATATATAAATCGCACCCGTTATCCTCGGTGTAAACTGATATGCTTTCCGCAATATTTGCTATTGTTTGCTAATGTACTTAACTCTGAATTATGTATTAATATATTGTTGGAAAGTACAGTCGTTTTTTGGATAGTTAGTGTAGAAATAGATTTAAATCTAGGTGTTGTTGAATTAAAATCTAAAACGTTGATGGTCNCGTTGAATGGTCTTTCTCTGAAGCCTGGGTGACAACAAGTCTCCTCAGGTCTCCAGGACTCTTCTAAGTATTCTAGTGGATCTCAACAATGCTGATGCCTGGATTGGTCTCAATTCTTCTTATTATTTCCAGTTCCTCTAGTCTGTTTTCTAAACTTTTGAGACCGTTCCTAGTGCACCATTTTGCAATTGGTATCACTTTAATTTCTCTTATTATTATTTCAGTCCTTTTGAGTTTTTCACATCAGCGTCACCTGATGCGTAATTTCACTGGAGGCTGAGTGACAACAAGTCTCCTCAGGTCTCCAGGGCTCTTCTGAAGTATTCTAGCCGATTTGCAGCAGTGCAGTAGTCTGGAATCGGTCTCAATTTTCCTCTGATTTCTTGATCCTCCAGTCTTTTTCCTCGTTTATTGGGACCGTTCCAAGGTGCACAAACTACAATTGGTATCACTTTCACTCTCATATTCCCCAGCTTTCAATTCTCTGGCAAGGTCCAGGTAATTTATCCATCTTTTCATTTTTCCTCAACTTCAACATCTGCAAGAACTGCAAAGGTCCGCCAGTTGACACGTTCTTTCTTTTTTTTTTTTTTTTTTGTTAATCAACACTAGGTTCTGGTCTCCTGGCTGGAATAGGGTGATCCGTCTTTATCTCAAAGTCCCAGAGAATGTTATTGCGTTTAATTCTCAAGAACATATTCTGGTTTATGCATATACCCTTTTGTTGTATGCTCAAAGTTTAATTTCTTGCATAATTCCCAGTGGAGATCGCCTTCTCAAACCCAGTCGTGCTGAGCTTTGTATTCTCTTGTGCTAGTTTGCTGCATTCACTTAATACATTGGTTTAACAGCTTCATCTCTATCACCGCACAGTCTATATTTACTGTTTTGTTTCGTCTTATCAATGTTTGCTTTGATATAATTTGTTCTCATGGCATTATTTTGTTCAGCAATTATTAGTGATTCAGCTTCTCTTTTCTTAACCATGTCCAAGTCTTTTTATGTGCAACCTCTCCGATTTGTCGTTTGAATTGCCATATAATTGTTTTTCTTCCATCATTGTTTTCTAGTTTTCGTTGTTTTTTTCTGTTTGTCCATATATTACATCTGCTTGTTGTTGACTGACCTAAGTAATCTTTCTTTGCTCTTTTTTGTGGTATTCTTCGAGTCCTTCGATGTGGCCTCAACACAGTCATCTATGTTGGCAAGACTTCTTCCCCCTTTCTTTCTTGAAACATATAGCCTATATTTATCATCTCTAAGGTGTAGAGCCTTGTGCATGGTCATTAATTTCCTATTATTATTATTATCATTATTATTATTATTATTAATTATTATTTATTATTATTATTATTATTATTAAAGGACCGATGATATAGCCCACATAGGTTAGAACCCGAAGATGCAATTGGAATTGAAAATTACTATTGATTAAAAACTCTGCTGAGTTTGGGGATCAAAGTGGGAGAAATGCCAGATCCAGGCTTGCGCATGTCGTATTTCTTGGACGGAGGAAGTTGACATGCATTGCTGCAGGAGATCGTAGGCGAAAAAATAAAGAATAACATGAATATGCATGCAATAAAGGTTATAAGAAATAATATGTAATGTAATTTTCATTCATTCTGGTTGCATATTCCAATGACAGCGTGGTGTTGAGATATCCTTCAAATACGAGGGTAATCCCTATAAGGTACTCCCAAAGCACTGGGCAAAGCAGGAAAAACTGTTCGTGCGGCTATCGCAACACATGATGAATTTAACGTAAATTTGATGTTTCGGACTATGGTCCTCTCATCTTTATTGTTGTATGGCATAAAACATAACATTTCGGGCCGCTGAATCCACCGGCCTTCCTCATGTGTTCCCTGTGTATCCGAGCCATAGTAATGGCCGCAACCTTGAGAAATTCATTTTAATAGTTTAGGCTGGTAATCAAAAGGCGTCGATCAAGAATTTTTGAATTAAACTTATTTCAAAATAATGCATACATGTTTTTGCACGCCTATCATTCCGATATGTGTCACGAGAAGAATTATGATCATTTAGAAAAAAATATTTATTACTTGTTTGTACTGTTTTTTTAATTTTTAATGCGGAAGACAGCTAAAACGCGATTGGAATTCGTCCACTAAAAAATGTGCAAAAGTGGTGCATAGAAGTTGCAAGAAACCGGATATAACTACGTGCACGTCACAGCTGGACGCGTAGCCTCACTTGGGACGCTCCCATCAGAAACCGGGTGCCAAGCCAAGGTTTAATCGTTTGGCAATGAGGTTGGTCTCATTTTTAGCCACAGGGTGTTGCAAGAATAACGGTTTGCTACAATAAGTACACGAGTATTTAATATATAGATATCCAGTAAATAATTGGACCTCTCTTCCAGAATGCTCCAACAAACTAGATTAGCCATGCTCATCATTAAACTGGATATAAAAAGATACGTTTTTTTGGTACGAATAATCTACCCTATAAAAAAGGTTGAAAAAAATAAAAATCAGACACAAATAGGCTACGGGCCCAAGGCCAAAAAAGGCCAAAAAGGCTCTAGTTTTTTTTAAAATTTAATTTGTAATTTTTGATGGTGGGAAAAAAAAAGCGGCCAAATGAATAGCCCTATAGACTCCTTGAATATCAACTATTAGTTTTTCTGATGCGTAAATGCTTGGCATATATTAAAGCTCTCCGTGGATACCCAACAATTTTCCCCTGAAAATTTACCCCCAACCCCTACACACACCACTATATTTAACATAATAACAAACTTTGTCTAATTGTTAACATTATCTTGAGATTTTTTTTTATTAATGACTCGTATAAGAATGTCATTTAAGCGATATTTTATACCATTCTTTTTAATTTGTAGTTATTTAGGTACCGTAATAAAATATTCAAGATTTGATTTCAGAGGGGAACTTAACACATAGATAAAAACATGTTTTTATTTCGCAGAGTATTATATATACATGATAAAACGAGACGCTTAAATATCATTTTTTCCCCGTAGTAACAATACTTATTTTTAATACTTAATCACAGTTGGTTTCATATTATTACCGAGTTCACTATAGATTATAATTCAAGTTTTTTTTTATATGTAAACCTTACATTATACGCACTAGTTATATTATTATTTATATTAAGGTTATACGTAGTATCTTGCTATGAGCTGGAAGAGAGTTTACACATTTTATCGGAGGTATACACTTTTTGGGTATGGTGAATACTTCGGCATAGGACAATTAATATAATCAAGCGTTTTAATCGTCATTCTCAAGGAATTAGTAATTGAAAAAGGTATTCGGGTCGTAAATAATGCATTTTTCCATTTATTGTGGAGGTTCTCACTTACTTTTCCCACCATCAAAAATTAACAAATTAAAATTTTAAAAAAAACTAGAGCCTTTTTTGGGGAGCGCTTTATTTGTGCCTCTTTGTGTGTGATGTAATATTCCGTAAAGTAGCACTATTGATTAGTCGCTGTCATTATAAAATTCTGTTATTCTCTATAACTTTTTTTTATAGGGTAGATTTTATTTTGTATCCTTCAAATAGTTATAATCTATGATGTTATATCCTAGGATTTATTATATAATATGATGATGCATAGGGGCTAAATGATTTTCTAGTTATAATCGTGAGACTGAGCCTGAGGAAAAGAGAATTTGGTGTTCCATAATTTTAATTAGCACGCTCAGGAGAAGACTTTCTGTTTAAAATCTTATTATATATGGCATGAGTTGTTTTCTGTGTATTGTTTTACCTGGGTGCCTTTATAACCCTTGGCGCACAACTATATTCCTGACTTTAGTCGCAAATCTCCTTTGGTGTATTTCGACATCTATTCTTCTATTGATTTGTAGTATCTACAGTCTTTCGAGTATATTAAGTAGCTACACAATTTGTAGTTACACTACCAGTTCAGTTAATGTGTATACGTTGTCAACGTAGTGTAACATATCCTCGTCTGAGTTTCACTGAGCGAGAACCACACATCACTTGTCAAGTCTACTCACTTTTTGGTGATATCAGCATTAGTTGACGAAATTTCCAATACGTATATTCAAGTAATGATCGCTCGCGTTTCAATTAACAGAGTGTAAAACACGTAAGCGAGTAGCAAAGAGCACTGAAATTAATTATGACATAATTATAATTTTTTACTAAAAAAAATCGACATTTTAATATCCTACTGAGTTGATCACAGGTCATTTCAGGAAGTAGATTATAGGCGTGCAAAGAATAATCTCACTAACGTGAGATTGGTTTTAATTTTTTAAAATAGATATAAGAGTCAAAATATACTCTTCATCAATTTAAAATTCTCCTGTAAACGTGCATGATTTGATACATCAGCCACAAACTATTAACAAGATAGGGATATAAACTCAAGGTATCACGTCATTTTACAATAATTACTATGCCTTCTGAACTATCATCAAGGGTGCACTATTTCCAACAATTGCTGAACAGGATACCCGTGTGGTGAATTCACAGCTTGAGCACGAGAAAATAGTATAATGTTATACAATAAAAGAATCGACGACGATTGAGCATAAGCAGTAAAGAAAGTATAAGAAGGATTCCAGTATAATGATGTTCGGCATTTAACTCTCACTTAATATCTCACACTTTACCCTGTTTCTAAAAATCTTTTCACATTCTAAAGTGTCTGCCTCTGTTCCCTCAATCTTTTTTGAGAATCTGTGATCTCCTTGACTTTAGTACCTTCATAGGCCTTTCTAATTTAATACACAAGATTTTTTTCCATATTGTACTATTTCTCGATGGACATACTTGTGAGAATATACTTTGTCGGGATTTCCCCGGGAGGCCTCGGTGCTTATGAGTGATTATATCTCACACCACCTGTTCAAGTCTGAGTGAGCATCACAGTGTAATGTTGAAAGAATGAATTACATTCTACATGTAGTTACTTTGTTTATATTTGTCACATATGTTTATTAAGCCCGTGAACTATGTTCTTATATTCTTATAATTGGATATTTCACGTCCTTTGAATATATTGATGAGTAATTATGAATGTTAGATGGGTGGGGTGTTGTTACTTCGACTGGGAGGGTGGTCAATGGACCATTTTCTGTATGCCCACTCAGAGCGCAGATGTTGTTTTATCAAAAGTAGCTTACAACGTCGAATTAACACTTTCTATCCGAGTATTTCTTAATGTACGATTAGCTATAAACATTGGTCCTTAACTTGTCTTCTGAGTAATAATATAATGTATTAGTTTATTTCATTATAAAGTGAATAGATTCTAAATGATAAAGGCTAAATTAAATACAATTAGGAAATTAATGACATTGGCCGGCCTACATTTGGTTTCCTACACTCTAAAGCACGAATCGACCATCATCAAAAATAATTATACAAAGTTGCAATAGTTCATTTGATCAGGCTGGCGCGAGCATATGGGAGAACATTGCCACCCTATCACGCGTAATGAACATTGGTGCTTATTGTATGTTGCGCCACAATTCGAAGGAACTACCGCAATGAATATTATCAATTTTTACCACAAAAAAGCGAAATGATAACCTTTAAGGTAGTTCGTCACACGCATAGATTTGCAAATACTAGTTCGTTGAGGACTAAACCGGTGCACAACTAGTCTAGAATCTATTGCATGGGAAATAACATAATACAATATAAGGGGCTGAGAATCTTCAACGGACCATTATTCTTGGGATGAGTTATGGCCCTATAAAATAGTATCGCTATCACTTGGACATGGTGTTTAAATGAAGATGAAGATATATCTATGTAAACGTACTAATAATATATGCTTATAACTATTTTAGATTTTGAACAGCGAACAATCGCATAATCAGATAATTTCACCTCATGAAGAATAAATTAATCACTTGTCCATAATTTTAGTTGAAATCAATGTTGAGTATAAGACGTAATAACTAATAGTATCTAAGTCACCACTACTATACAGAGCATTGTGTTCGATGTGTATGCACCCTTAGTCACAATAGATGGAGCAATTAGGACTGCAATCTCAGTGCATGTTGAATGTTCAGCCATTAAAGATAATCCAATTGAAGCAAAGAATACAACACGCATCAGCACGCGATCTGAGACATAGTCTTGATGATCAGCAGATCCCCGGAGCGAGTGCGAGAAAACAAGACTTGGGATTTAATCTTTGAGAACATACAACAAAATTGGGCTAACCTGAAATACACAATTAATCAAGATTTGAGGAAGATAGCGGAATAGATATCATTGAGAATATAAACGCACTACTAACATTTCTCTTCTGGACGTGTGGAGAATGTATATTGGACGACGTTCTCGATTTCAGCAACCTAAGACTTCGTGGGTGGTCTCTAACTCAAGTCGCAGGAGTAACCGGATTCCCTGATGTTAGGTCTTTGTTGATTCTTACCATTCACAGGCATATAAGTAAACGACACATATATTAGCCTCGGAAATCCCTTGTGACCGCAAGTTCGCTTTCTTGCAGACGATTTTTTGTTCGTAGTAGCATGAGAAAACTAGCGTCACAACTGATGTAGTATCTGGATCACAATTACCAGCAAAATCTGGAGCATTTGTGCCTGAAAGAGATGTATAGCGTGCAAAAATTCCTTCTAAGAGTGAGGACTAGTGAATCAACTCTGCGATTTGTGTGAGGTTGTGCCACACTCTATGTGAGAAAGCGGGTACTCCATATTCAACGCACGCTACGAATGAGCTTGGATTGGACCTTTCCGTACTTTCGAGGCAAGAATATATGCAAACGAACCTAATCATACTCCCAAGTACTAACCATAATCCTGGAGACTTTGAGAATCGGCGTTCCTAAGGTGTAATTTGCTCAGGTGTTAACGAACAATGGACTAGCGCTGCAGCTGAGACCTTTACCGTCACATTTGTCATCGCCTCAGGATATCTTTAAGACGTGCCTCGAAATAACAGTTGGCATTGGGCCGCGTGTTTGAGACTGGAACTTTCCGTAGGAGTAGGCGCGAGCATCGCATAGAATGGATAAAATTTAAATTCCTGAATAGGAATGTAACAAAACTTTCCTTTTTGGACTATCACTACAATTTGCAAATGGTGCAATCTATCAATATAATGGAGAGGATTCCGGTTCTTCCCCCGGTAATAGTTTATGGTTACATGTAACAGCTAAAGAACATACGATCACGGTGCTTATAGCAGAGATCAACATTGATTGACCCATCCAGGCATCAAGCATTGGTGCGTATAGACAAATCTTATAGAGCGATAGGTGAAGTTGGCATTTCTGGACTCTAGATACCTGGGAAGATTCGTGTGACCAACTACGATGTAAAGGGAATATGTCCTAGCAATCATTCGCGCTTTTTCCCGTTACTTTTGCCTTATAATCACACACTATATCCAACTACCTCAAGAAATTGAAGATTCCGCTCTATCGTGTTTTATATTCTCGATCAAACAAAAACATACGTCTCCACCGAGCTACTACGTCAACATTGATCCACTTCCAACAATATATAATACCAAATAATTTCCGAGGTCACGATAGTAACATAGTATATAAAGCAATAAACCAAATCTGCACAAAATATAGTTGCGTGTGAAAAAGCCATCATAGCCAGTATAATTAGAGAGCGGAGTTACCTTCAGTTGATGTTTGTGAACGATAACAAAACATAAATAAAAAATAAATAATATGTCAAACTTGCTTACGTCACCATATAGTTATATTGGTTGCACTCGTTAGAAAATATGGTATTCGTCGACACGTGTGTTAATTCCTTGGATCGATAGCTGTTTGCATATTTCAGCAAATAGCTGCTTATATACCTGTGGGGCCTTAAGTGATAGAGATGGTATAGAATTATCCCGGCACATTACTTATCCCGCTACCCGGAGCTATAGGATATAATGAAAGATGGGTGCTTACGACTCAGGGACATCTTGTTTATGAACTCTTATGGCTTAAGTGCTAGACCAGGTCTAAGGGTATTGTAAGGAGATTTACTGCTCGAGATTCAACGCTTGTTAAATCTTTCCGACTAAACTTTATATATCATAGGTTTGTACCTTTGTTGTAGTGGCGGTATTCATGTTTGTGATGTGGAGAGGGTGCGTTTGGTAATATATTTGTGAGGTATATGATTATATAATAATATTTTATATTATTTATTTATATATATAGATATTTATATTATATTATAGTATTGAGCAGAGAGCAGAGGAGAGAGAGATGAGTATGAGTCAGTACACACCCTTTTCCTTATATATTTTAATTAGACTCATCTAAATTGTACTAATAATTCTCAACTTATAAGTTTTAGGTATTTATTAATAACGGACGGAGAGGTTCGACATCGCTAAAATATATACAATTAATGTCTACCAATTCTTGCATAGCTTTCCGCATAGAGCACAAAAGATGGCATTCTTTTTGTTCATTAATATAAGTAGGTTATTTATATTCTATTAAAAACTAATATTATCAAGTATGAATTGTGATATATAGTCTATTGATAACTGAGTAGATTCGCACTTCTCTAGTAATTTGTACTCTGTAACAAAAAGATATAGCGGTAGCTTGTAGCCGGCGACAGTGTCGCGATCCGGATCAAATATTTAGTACTTGAATAAATAGACTTATGAGTTTAGCAGAATACATAATACGTCACCTCTTTCAAAGGAAGTCCTTTGATGATCGACATGCACGAGCATTTATACAATGATTCGGTTCCCTAAGCTTCTCCACTGATATAATATGTATTTGTATATAACGCACTAAGTTTTTTGAATTCATCTATTTATTTTTTTATGGTTTATTTATATATCATCATATTATTATACATTGTATATAATATTAGTACATTCTGTTGCTGACATCTAATCATAAGAGGCACTACTCTAGTGGTTCTATACTGCCGTGACAGTGATTTAATTTAATAAACCCTCTTTTTTGAGTCAGATGTATGGTTAAATCATTCTTCAAAGACTTATTGTGTTTATTTAATTTTATTTTTAATCCTTTATGATATAAGACCAAATTTGTAATGATTGTATACTTTATTTTCAGTCTACGGTAACAACATTGATCTTGGAGAACTAATTTGTGGTATAAATTGTGACCTCCTTTTAGAGCGCGAGCCGCTCAGGCAATACTGTTTTCAAAAATCCTCATTTTTACATTCGCCACGGGGGCGTTTTTTATATTTGCTAGTCCCTACAAAGTTTCTCTTTCGAACAGCCTCTGCATCCTATTTTGTGTTTAGGTTTACGTACGGATTCACCTGTACATATTAGTGATTTGTTATATTTATAACTTTAATTTCTGAATAGTTTATTCTCCATTTAAAAAAACGAATTTATATAGGACCGCGACATTGAAAACTCTACCTACAAAAAATTATTTAGGTAGCAGAGTACTCACGATAATCGAGAAAATTTAAGCTAATTTCTTCTTTTATTATCATTTTCTAGCTAATATTATAGTCGAACCGTCAAATAACAGGCAGAGTCTATTAGATAACGTACAGAATTACGCAAACTCACGTAGATTTCATAATCACGAACACGTATAGCTCATGAATACTGAGAGGCTAATAGAGATTGAGGAGAGAGAGAGAGAGAGAGAGAGAGAGAGAGAGAGAGAGAGAGAGAGTAGATTACATTAGATGTTATATTTTTTACAAAATTCATAGAAAATCAATGAAAAATTGGTTAAACAGATAGCTTTCTCATCCTAATCAAAACGAATAACTATTCTGAAATGTACATACGAAATATCGTCAGATATTATATTTACTAGCAAATATATGCACCCTCCGAGTGCAAGTATCTAAGTTTTAATGTAATAAAATATTGTATAAAATTAGAAAGGCTATGAAACTAAATAAGAATGAAGATAAAAAGATTTGAAACAGAGGGGATATAATCGAAAAATAGAACAACTGAAACTTACTCTTCCATCACTCCCATCTTTAATTGTTATTTTTTCTAATTTAAGTATTTAGTTAAAAAGAGTAAGTAAAGAATAAATGACAGTTATTTTTTCTTGTTAATGGATTTCATTTAAGATTCATTGAAGAGATTTTTTGCTTATATTCATTAAAATAAAACAAAAACAGTTTAAAATCAATAATACTAAGCACATATTTAATAAAATCACATTTTTAATATCAATATGCAAATTAACCTTCCGTTCACACTGTAAACCGCTATTTTGTTGTATATATAAATACAATTGCATGTTGTTAATATGTAGATATGGTTAACAGTGGCTTCGGCCTCTGGACCATTGATATAATTAACGGCGCCGATCCCAGGGGGCCATCCCCCCAGGCAACACCTGCCCCTTGATTTAAAGGGGCAGGGCTGGGTTTATTGCCCAGTGCCTGAGGCGCCCCCTTGAGGGGGAATGCCGACGGGATCGACGCAATTTTCTCACCTGCCACTCCATGAGCTTCGGTTTGTGGGTGGTCCCACGTTAATAGGGACTTTGTGCCTGACCCGTACAAGTGGGGTACGCGGTAAATACAGTAGATATGGTTAACAGTATTAATAATGTACAATAATTTTTATTAATAATTGAGTTTTAAATGAAATTAATATCATGAGAAATGTGATGTCAATAACTAAGGAAATTGTGACTTGAGTAGTAATATAGTTTCGGTTACAGACAGAAAAACATACAATCTCCATTATAATAAGATATCGATAATTAAAGCTTTTGAAATAAGCTCAGGCTTCAAATAACTTGCTGTTCGTGAGGGTACCAAAATTCAAGTATATATATACTAGTCCTTAGATTAGCAAACACGTGGTGGATAAAATACTGGAGGGGAGGTAGGGTGCCTGATTTTCTTCGCTAGACAAATTGTCCACACCCTTGCCACCATAACTACTAATTTCGGAAAGAATTCTACACTCCTGTATCAGTTTGAGTGAACAATATCAGCAGACATTTTTGGAAAAATTTAAGAAAAATTACAAACAGAATTAGACACAAAATTCCTCCGCCCTGTCGGCTGGGGCGTTAGAACGCACCGACTGCACCTCTGCAAGAGGGTAAGACTCCCCCAATGGGGCCACCTGTTGGCCGTGGGTGGCGACCGTGATGCTTAAGGATAAAGCCCGAGTGGATGAGCAGTTCATGACCTGTAAATACTCCACTTTGGCCTATCTTGGGCTAGACGGGCGGTCGGAGAGGCCCTCTCCGATCAATCGGCTGGTCACGTCAAGCCCTAGCACCTATATGATTTTCCCAACCCTATTGCCCTTATGGCAAGACCCAACCCCTTTTATCATATGGGTGCTAGAAGGCGGTGCTGCGGTCTACATGTCCTGGGAATGACGTTAAACTCTATCTGGTGGTGAGCTTCCAGTTTTGGAGGTTTGGGGAATGTGGAGCACCCCTTCATCACCATTGCTCCTTGGTCCACTCTGACCCGGAGTGGTAGTACCTGTTAGGGTCCCATCTATGGGTTAAATAGAAAAATCTATTTATAAAAAAGTGTTTATCCATTAAGAATTGATTTATTTCAACTTTATCGGCATTAAATGACCCACTGAGGTTGATATGCCGTAAAACAAAACAAACCAAACAAAATTCCTACAAAATTAATGCAAAATGAGTTAAACAGAACATGCAAACGTGGGGCGCCCACCAAGGACCTACTTGAAACAACTATGCGAGGATGCTGGCAGCTGTACAGGAGACCTCCCAGGGCAATGAATGATAGGGAAGGTTGGCGAGAGATTGTCATGGATATCCGTGCTACATGCGCGACATGATGATGATGATGATGAATACTTTTTACATATTGAACTATTTTGGAATAGCTCTTAAGTAAACATATCAAACGTTGTAATAATTGGATTATCATTATGTGGTATATCCACAGGTCCTGCTAGTTAATTATATCCCCCCACACATACACACACACACGTACAGTCAAAAAATATTTGAAAAAATACAAAATTTATGGAAATTTATGAAATAAGCTTTTCGTTGAAATTACGCATGAATTGGACATTGGCTACAGGGAGATTCGTGAAAAATAACGTAATGATTGAGTAATTTTGTATCGGATTATATTTTCTCCATTTGATTGGATGCCATCCATAACTACATGCCTGGGACCAGCATCTTCCCCCCCCACCACACACACACATCTGCATGCCATTTTTGTGGCCCTTGGAGTAATAAAAAGGGATGACTACAAGCAGTTGGTAGAGTGTTCGGCTAAGAATCACAAGTTCTTGGTTCGATACCGGCCGGCCCACACCAACTCAGCGTATGAGTAGCAGGGGTCTGTGCGGTAAAGTGAGTAGCTGATGATAGATGTGGCGCTCCACCTCAGATGCTAAAGAATCTCCTTGATCTAGCGCTAGTGAAAAAGGGATAGACTCCCTCGGCTGTCTGGCCGATTACCGACATTAGGCCGCCCCGACGACTTTACTTACTTACTAACAAACATTCCAGATCTTTTTAACTGTTGCCTCAGCGCATGATGTAGTATTGTATTATTAACAGGACACGCATCGTATATGTTTACGTGTTTGTGAAACAGAATATGAATACATTATATATATATATATATATATATATATATATATATATATATATATATATATGTTGTGTTAAACTGTACTGACAATTGTGGTTGGACAAGTTTTTGTTCGATCCTTTCTATTTTTTCTGGACATCTTTTTGGTGTCAGGGTGGAACTGGTGTAGCAGTCCACCAAAGGTTTAATTACGAGCGCTTTCGGCAATTCGATTTGCATCAGGTAAAGAAACTGATGGTATGTTCGTGTCTCGTTTTTAAGGAAAACGAGCAGTAGCGTAGGAATTGAAGTGGGAGGTAGTAACAATTGGTAGGGGAGGTTTCCTATCTGAAGATGGCAAATCGAATTGCCGAAAGCGCTTGTAATGAAAACTTTGGTGGACTGCTACACCAGTTCCACCCTGACACCAAAAAGATTGCCAGAATATTAGAAAGGATAGAACAAAAACTTGTCCAACAAGAATTCTCAGTACAGTTTAACACAACATGTTTAAAAGAAAATGCTGCCAAAATACCAACCACACACACACACACACATATATATATATATATATATATATATATATATATTAATATATATATAGGGTGGTAATATTTTAAAGCCTGGACAATGACATCAAAGGCGCTCCTGAGAAGGAAAACTAATTACACCCACACCCTCTATGTATATGGTAACAGCCATATACCTAATTTCCCGGAGAGATCAAAGTCAGTGAACAAACATGCGATCAAACAAATGCCTAACGTGTGGTACACAATGCACCTGTATATGCTATGTTGCTTTGAGGGAGAGAGTGTGCTTCGCAGCGCTTAATCAGCATACCATTTTAAACAAATCGTAGTGCAGGTTGATCGGCAACTGAGTGACTCAAAATATTGAGTCATGTACTGGTGACACTCCTTTATAGTCTATGATAAGAGAGTCCACCATATAAATATATCATGTGTGTGTGTATGTGTGTGTATTGTGTGTGTGAGTGGGCGCGATCGTGTGTGTATTGGTGCACTAAAGTTAGGGTAGCGTGGACATGGACTTACTGAATATTTGTCGCCTATAGATCTGCAGACCAAATAACCTTATATCTACTAATAATGGAGATTGTCTGTTTTTCTGTCTGTAACAAAAACTACATCATAGCTCTATGCACAGCTTACATCACATATACTTATGCTATATACACCCAAAATTTGAGTAAGCAATTTTAAAAATTGTTTTTTACTTTTGATCCTTTTTTTTTACAGTAACAAGAAGTTAAGTAAAAAGTTTACAAATGAATAAATACCTACGATTTTGTGGAAAATTGATGTGGAAAATATTCAAAATAATTGTTTGATTATTACATGCACGAACATTTTATTTGAGAGGGACGGGGCTCAGTTTTCATTTCAAAATTGTTTATTTTTATTTTTTTTTACTCCTTTAATAAATATGAGGATTTTGCTTACTTATGATACAAACCCTCTGAAATTGAATTTTTAACTCCCACCTCCTCAGGCAATGTCTTTCAAAAATTAATTTTACGACACCTGGAGGGTGTTTTCTGTTGCTAGTACAAATAAGAATTGGTGTCACAATACACTTGCCTAAAATGATGTGTGTAAATTTTGTCAAGTACCTACCCAAGAGGAGGAGGTCAATGCTGCTTGGAATGGATTCTATACAATGGCATGCATTTCCATGTTCTAATAAGACCCATTCCTAGGTTCATCCACAGCTTTCGGTCTACTCTTGGTTTGCTGTTGTGAAGTCAGAGACATTGTTGGGTATGGAGGGGATTCTCTCCACATTTCAAATTGTTTTTATTTTTTAATCCTTTAATGAATTTGATGATTTAACTTACTTAGGGTACAAACTCGCTGACATTGAATTTTTTTACTCCTACCACTCAGGTAATATGTTACAAAAAATTATTTTTACATCGCCCGGAGGGTGTTTTTTTTATTTTTGTACTAGTTAACATAATTAACATCATTAACAATTTAGGAGTTACAGTGGTGTAATCTTATTATAATGGAGATTGTTTGCTTTTCTGTCTGTAACCGAAACTATATCACTACTCAAGTCACAATTCCCTTGTTATTTACGTCAATTTCTCAATGATTTATTTAAACCTCAATTTTCTAATAAAATTGTTTTACATTATTAATACTGTTAATCATATCTACAAATGAATAATATGCATTGTATTATTATATACACTAAAATAGCAGTTTACAGTGTGAACAGGAAGGCTAATTTGCATATTGAAATTAAAAATTTGATTTTAATAAATATGTGCTTAGTATTATTGATTTTAATTGTATGGTTTTATCTTAATGAATATGATCAAAAATCCTTCTAATAAATCTTTAAAAGAAATCGATTAACGAGAAGAAATAATTCTGATTTTATTCTTTACTTCCTATTTTAACTAAGTTATTAAATTAGGAAAATTTAGTAATGAAAGACAAGAGTGATAGAAGTGTAAGTTTCAGTTGCACTATTTTTCGATTATACACCCCTCTGTTTAAATCATTTTATCTGCATTCTTATTTAGTTTCATTAGCCTTTCTAATTTAATCATTTTATCTGCATTCTTATTTAGTTTCATTAGCCTTTCTAATTTAATATATTCTATTACATTAAAACTTAAATACTTGCTAGTATGTATAATTATATGTTTCTGGTCGATTGATTTTTAATGTCAACTAAGAGACAATAATAAATATATAGAAAAGTCGAGATTATATAGGAATTCAGAAGAAATAGAAGACGAGAAATTGAATTTACACTGGGTATAATGAAATAGAGACAATAGAATTATATTAGGAAGAAAAAACACTCTACATCACTTTTGGTTCAATTTTAAAAAAGTAAATAGAACTTTATAATAATAAATAATTTATATTCCGACATACATACATACACACACACACACACACCATATATATATATATATATATATATATATATATATATATATATATATATATCTTATTATAATGGAGATTGTGGGTTTGTCTGTCTGTAACCGAAAACTATATTACTATTCAAGTCACAATTCCTTTGTTATTTACATCACATTCTCCATGATTTTATTTTTATTTAAACTTCTATTATTAATAAAATTGTTCTACATCATTAAGACTGTTGACCATATCTACATACTAATAACATGCAATTGTATTTATATATACAACAAAATAGCGGTTTACAGTGTGAATTGGAAGGCTATTAGTGACAGCTCGAAAAACTCGTAAGTTGGAAACTCGTAAGTTGGACACTCGTAAGTCAAGGTAGAAATATATATCTCTCTACGACATCAGTGGATGATATGGAGAAAAAAAGGATTTTTATCAATCTTTACATTATTACTGGTTTTCCTTATTTGTACGACCGTTATCATCTTGCAACACCATCCGGTTGAAATCGAAACCGTGAAAATCGTACAGGATAAAATGCAACAATTTAAATCCTGATTATCTGGTGTTGCTTATCCGCTGAATTCTTATTTCCAATGGGTGTCGTCACCTTAGTTAAATAATCGAACCTTACCGTTTTTATTATGAAGAAAGAAAGGGAAGGAAAAGAATATGCTACACAGAAAAATATAATAAAAAAGAAAGAAAGAAAGAGAGTAAAGGAAGATAGAGAGAGGGGGTGAGCGCGCGAAAGTGATAACACTAATTTTGTTTTAATCGAACATAATAAAAAGGTGAAAAAAAAGAAAGAAAGCGAAAGAGTAAGAGTGAGTTAATCAATATTATTATACTTTTCGTATCGAACTATTCCCAAAAGCTCTTGAGTAAACGTATCAAACGTTGTAATAATTAAATTATCATACTGTAGTATATCCACAGGTCTGCTACTATTAGTTCAATACGAACAAATAACTTAATTTCAACTGCCTTTACGTGTATGTATAAAATGAAGCAAGTATGTTGGGCATGTGTGGAAACCTACAGAAGCGATAATAACATACGAGATTTAAAATATATTTTCGGGAAACATTCAATTGCATGTCATCATATTTATTTTTCTTATATACATGTTTATTAGTTTACCAAGATATTGATTTATTTACTTATTATTAGTGTTGTTGAAAGGAGAGAGGAAGTTAGGGTTTTTCTCTATCGATTTTTTTTTCTTTGCAGGTGGTGGGAAAACTTAGATATGAGGCACAAATAGACATTTTTTCTACAAGGCCAATTATATATGGCTTTTAGGCAAGTGTATCGTGACACCCAATTATTACTTGGATATAAGATGATTTTTTCAACTGATAGGAAATATATAAATATAAATATTAAATATATAATATATATATATATATATAATATATATATATATATATATATTATATATATATATATATATATATACGAAGAGAAGTAATTCTACGTATATATATATATATATATATATATATATATATATATATATATATATATATATATATATATATACGTAGGAATACTCTCTTCGTAGATATATGCAAACATACAGATATAATAACAAATGTTAAATATATTATATAATAAATATAATGTATATGTATATATACATATATATACATATATATATTATATATATGTGTGGTGTGTGTGTGGTGTGTGTGTGTGTGTGGTGTGTATGATTGTAAAATTAAATGCATACTCAAATATATAAGCATATATGTAACTTCGTAGATATATGCAAACATACAGATATAATAACAAATGTAAATATTTATATATAAATATATGTATATGTATATACATATACATATATATACATATTATATATATAATACGTGGTGTGTGTGTGTGTGTGTGTGTGTGTGTGTGTGTGTGTGTGTGTGTGTGTATGATTGTAAAATTAAATGCATACTCAAATATATAAGCATATATGTCAACTTCGTAGATATATGCAAACATACAGATATAATAACAAATGTAAATATCTATATATAAATATATGTATATGTATATATACATATAATACATATATATATAATATGTTTGTGTGTGTGTGTGTGTGTGTGTGTGTGTGTGTGTGTGTGTGTGTGTGTGTGTGATTGTAAAATTAAATGCATACTCAAATATATTAAGCATATATGTCAACTTCGTAGATATATGTAAACATACAGATATAATAACAAATGTATATATATATGCGTGTATATATTATATATATATATATAATTATATATATATATATAGCAAACATATATGATTGTAAAATTAAATGCACTCTCAAATATATAAACATATATGTCAACTGTAATTCTTATCTATCTTCTATCTATCTAAAGAATCTATCGATCTATCTCCCCTTCTCCTCTCTCTCTAAATATGTGTGTGCGTGTGTGTATTTGCGTGTGTGCATGCGTGTATGTGTGTAAATGTAAGTGGGTGTATCTTCCATAAAGAGATACATCTGAAATGAATAATGTTTATTCTTTACTAATCCAAAAATCCTAAGATTTTGATATTTATAGTCGATTATTATAAAATCGAAACTATATTATTTGGACCTACACGTTATAAAAACGCTATTGCATTGAAAAGAAAGTAAAACTTTAGGTGTGAAATTGAACGTGAATTAAAAATAATTGTTCATTATCGGTCGAGTCAGAAAAATTGAGTCCAAAGAAAATCAAGGAAGATGACTTATTCTGAGAGAATTTTGATTGCTTTGAAATGGTCTTGAGAGAATAGGTATTCGGAATGAAGACCGCTGATGAGACTTGATAAAGCTGAAACAGTTGTACGGTGTTCCACTTTGCGTGCGTTTATCACCGAGTTTGCTTGTCATGATTATTTTCAATAATTATCGAATTTTAAACGATATACGCATTGTAATTGCCTTAAAAATATAGATAACATAATAATAAAATAATAATAATAATAATAATAATATATATATATATATAATATATATATATATATATATATATATAAGTTATGAAGTTGGTGAAAACCCATAATATCAAACCATTAATTATAAATCTGCTCTGCCTTATAAGCATTGAGCACCTTTCCATGCAAATACTTTTCTCATTTTTTCATTCACTATCATTATTTATATATATATATATATATTATAATATATATATATATATATATATAATATATATAAATGTTGTTCTGGTTCCAACGGGAGAAATTCTTTAATTCTTTTTGTTTTACATATGCAACACGTGTTTCAGATCTTCGTATCTTCTTCAGGCTTTGATTGAATAATATGAAAATGAATTCTTACATGCATGTGTATATATATACATGAGTATTTCACTCCCTCTTCCTGTTTTTAAAGAAATGAGAAACTTTAAGCGATGATTCATTTATATATCTAAATTCTCCTCGCTGAACATAAATAGATTGCCTCTATACCTATAGACACCGCACACACACACACACACACACACACACACACACACAGATATATATATATATATATATATATATATATATATATATATATATATATATATATATATATATGGGTTTGATAATTTGCTTATCGAAAGATCGAAACTAAGAACCCAGCACGCGAAGTCAGAAAATCTACCTCTATACTATAGGCCTAATTTGCGATCCCCCCAAAGCTCGCTGTACTATGTAATGTAGTGGCGTGTTTATCATTGACAGGTTGATTTAGCATGTATCGTGTGCTACGGACCGGTAGCCCAGAGGTAGAGTTTCTGACTGTGTGCTGGGTTCTCGGTTTCGATCTCTCGCAGGGAGATCGTAGGTATATACGCGCTGATAGACTTGATAAAGTTGAAACAGATGTACGGTATTCCACGTTGCGTGCGTTATTTGCCGAGTTTGCTTGTCATGATTATTTTCAATAATTATCGAATTTTAACCGATATATGCATTGTAATTGCTTTAAAAAATATAGATAATAATATACTTTTTTTTTTAAATTCCGGCCCTGATCGAGAACGTTTTGTGCCTCGTGATTAACGATCTATTTATTTCGTCTTTCTATTATACATAGTTGCTTTGATAAACACCGCTTTATATGGTCGAAACAGATTTCTGTCAGCAAAACTATTAACATCTTGTTTTTTTACAAACTTTCTACACATACTCTCGGATTCATATCCATTTTACTTTTCATATGTATATATATTATATACTTCCAGCACGTAAGCCACTTCATCAATCCCCGTATTATTATTATCCTTATTCTTCTTCTTATTATTATTAGCAGCAGCAGCAGTATTAATAGTTTTGTTCTAATAGTAGTAGTATAGTATACATTCTCTTTTCCATGTTTGTATTATTGTTTGTTTCTTGGTGTTTCACGCGATTTTGTTTAACGTTACTAAATTCTTCAAGATCAATTTACTCTGTACAAAATATTTAATTGTCTTTTTTTTTCCTCTCTTTTCAATCAGCAGCAGTTGCCTGCTGACAAGTTGATGGCCGTATTTCCTGTGCTTCAAATCCATCGCCGACCCAGACAACGACGGAAGCTCAAAAGACAGACTTTTCAAGACAAAGTGGGGCATCACATTTGATACGCTTTGTTAGACTTGATTAGTTTTTGCCCGGACCCAAAGCGCCACATCATGATTATCGACCCGCCCACCCCCACTCCCAAAAAGAAAATCAAACAGTAAACTTCAATTGTTCTTAGATTTTCCCACAAAAACTTGTATTTTTACTCCCCATCTGCCATTCTTGATGCAAGGTTCTTTCAGAATGAATTTTCATTAAAGAATAAATTCATTTATTTTATGAGATGAGGCTTGATATGAATAATTTTGATATTTTAGACCAGTGGTTCTCAAACTTTATACAGTCTGTGCGCACTTACAGTACTACAGATACTTGATAGCGCACTGTATACAAAATAGGACTAGTATGTTATTAAATCAGTGGTTCTTCAAACTTTATACAGTCTGTAGCACTTACAATACTACAGATACTTGATAGTCCACTGTATACCAAATAGGACTAATATGCTTATTAAATCAGTGGTTCTCAAATATTATACAGTCTGTTGCACTTACAATACTACAGATACTTGATAGCGCATGGTATACAAATAGGACTAATATGTTATTAAATCAGTGGTTCTCAAACTTTATACACGGTCTGTGCGCACTTACAGTTCTAACAGATACTTGATAACGCACTGTATACAAAATAGGGACTAATATGTTTATTAAGTTAACTGTTAAATATATAAAAAATAACACATTTAACAAAAGCAAACTTAACATACCTCTACGAAGTTTATTCATTCCTGTGTTAATGAGAAACATGAGCGCATCTGAAAAAGCTCTGGGGCGAACCAATGCGCCCGGGCGCACTGTTTGAAGAACCACTGTTTATACTATTATATTTATTGTGGTACGTATAAACACAATGTTTAAGCTACTTTAATCTCGGGCCTTGTTTAGGTATTTTTTAATTACCTTAAAATAAGTTAGCATCGAACGATAACCTTGGATTCAAATTTATCTCCTAAATCACGTTTGAATTCAACATTTAAATTTTTAAAATTGAAATCGGCAACAATTATCTCAGTATATTATTTATAATATTCAAATTCATGTAATTGTCATGCATGAATACTGTGGATTTCCATTGGCACATCTAGATGTAACGAAAGAAATAACCTACCTCAGAGCTTAAAACGGCGCAAGTGTGTATTTTGTGCACGATGACCAACCGAGTGAGAATATAGCTGTTCTTGAGGTAAAATTTATTAGACACCGGTCTTGTGTCGGGCGAGACAAAATCTGTAACATTTTTTTAGATTTCGGATGATCAAAACTTTGACTAAAAGAGAAATCTGCATTGTGTCTGTTGTCTACACAACGGTCAGAGGATTAACAATTGAACTGGCGAGGCGAGAATATAACGTCAGACTTGGTTTTTCGAGTGGACTGGTGAAGCAAGAAATTACCGCACAATATACCTTATGCTAATATACACCCAAAATTTGAGTAAGCAATTTTAAAAATTGTTTTTTACTTTTGTCCCTTTTTTTTTTTACAGTAACAAGAAGTTAAGTAAAAAGTTTACAAATGAATAAATACCTACGATTTTGTGGAAAATTGATGTGGAAAATATTCAAAATAATTGTTTGATTATTACATGCACGCAACATTTTATTTGAGAGGGACGGGGCTCAGTTTTCATTTAAAATTGTTTTATTTTATTTTTTTTACTCCTTTAATAAATATGAGGATTTTGCTTACTTATGATACAAACCCTCTGAAATTGAATTTTTAACTCCCACCCTCTCAGGCAATGTCTTTCAAAAATTAATTTTACGACACCTGGAGGGTGTTTTCTGTTGTTAGTACAAATAAGAATTGGTGTCACAATACACTTGCCTAAAATGATGTGTGTAAATTTTGTCAAGTACCTACCCAAGAGGAGGAGGTCAATGCTGCTTGGAATGGATTCTATACAATGGCATGCATTTCCATGTTTCTAATAAGACCCATTCCTAGGTTCACCCACAGCTTTCGGTCTACTCTTGGGTTGCTGTTGTGAAGTCAGAGACATTGTTGGGTATGGAGGGGATTCTCTCCACATTTCAAATTGTTTTATTTTTTAATCCTTTAATGAATTTGATGATTTTACTTACTTAGGGTACAAACTCGCTGACATTGAATTTTTTACTCCCACCCTCAGGTAATATGTTACAAAAAATTATTTTTACATCGCCCGGAGGGTGTTTTTTTTATTTTGTACTAGTTAACATAATTAACATCATTAACAATTTTAGGAGTTACAGTGGTGTAATCTTATTATAATGGAGATTGTTTGCTTTTCTGTATGTAACCGAAACTATATCACTACTCAAGTCACAATTCCCTTTGTTATTTACGTCAATTTCTCAATGATTTTATTTAAACCTCAATTTTCTAATAAAATTGTTTTACATTATTAATACTGTTAATCATATCTACAAATGAATAATATGCAATTGTATTTATATATACACTAAAATAGCAGTTTACAGTGTGAACAGGAAGGCTTATTTGCATATTGAAATTAAAAATTTGATTTTAATAAATATGTGCTTAGTATTATTGATTTTTAATTGTATGGTTTTATCTTAATGAATATGATCAAAATCTCTTCAATAAATCTTTAAAAAAATCGATTAACGAGAAGAAATAATTCTGATTTTATTCTTTACTTCCTATTTTAACTAAGTTATTAAATTAGGAAAATTTAGTAATGAAAGACAAGAGTGATAGAAGTGTAAGTTTCAGTTGCACTATTTTTCGATTATACACCCCTCTGTTTCAAATCATTTTATCTGCATTCTTATTTAGTTCATTAGCCTTTCTAATTTAATCATTTTATCTGCATTCTTATTTAGTTTCATTAGCCTTTCTAATTTAATATATTCTATTACATTAAAACTTAAATACTTGCTAGTATGTATAATTATATGTTTTCTGGGTCGATTTTTTAAAATGTCAACTAAGAGACAATAATAAATATATAGGAAAAGTTGAGATTATATAGGAATTCAGAAGAAATAGAAGACGAGAAATTGAATTTACACTGGGTATAATGAAATAGAGACAATAGAATTATATTAGGAAGAGAAAAAACACTCTAGATCACTTTTGGTTCAATTTTAAAAAAAGTAAATAGAACTTTATAATAATAAATAATTTATATTCCGACATACATACACACACACACACACACACACACATATATATATATATATATATATATATATATATATATATATATATTATTATAATGGAGATTGTGGGTTTGTCTGTCTGTAACCGAAACTATATTACTATTCAAGTCACAATTCCCTTTGTTATTTACATCACATTCTCCATGATTTTATTTTTATTTAAACTTCTATTATTAATAAAATTGTTCTACATCATTAAGACTGTTGACCATATCTACATACTAATAACATGCAATTGTATTTATATATACAACAAAATAGCGGTTTACAGTGTGAATTGGAAGGCTATTAGTGACAGCTCGGAAACTCGTAAGTTGGAAAACTCGTAAGTTGGAACACTCGTAAGTCAAGGTAGAAATATATATCTCTCTACGACATCAGTGGATGATATGGAGAAAAAAAAGGATTTATTACAATCTTTACATTATTACTGGTGTTCCTTATTTGTACGACCGTTATCATCTTGAAACACCATCCGGTTAAAACCGAAACCGTGAAAATCGTACAGGATAAAATGCAACAATTTAAATCCTGATTATCTGGTGTTGCTTATCCGCTGAATTCTTATTTCCAATGGGTGTCGTCACCTTAGTTAAATAATCGACCTTACCGTTTTTATTATAAAGAAAGAAAGGGAAGGAAAAGAAAATGCTACACAGAAAAATATAATAAAAAAGAAAGAAAGAAAGAGAGTAAAGGAAGATAGAGAGAGGGGGTGAGCGCGCGAAAGTAATAACACTAATTTGTTTTAATCGAACATAATAAAAAGGTGAAAAAAAAGAAAGAAAGCGAAAAGAGTAAGAGTGAGTTAAATCAATATTATTATACTTTTAACGTATCGAACTATTCCCAAAAGCTCTTGAGTAAACGTATCAAACGTTGTAATAATTAAATTATCATACTGTAGTATATCCACAGGTCCTGCTACTATTAGTTCAATACGAACAAATAACCTTAATTTCAACTGCCTTTACGTGTATGTATAAAATGAAGCAAGTATGTTGGGCATGTGTGGAAACCTAAGAAGCGATAATAACATACGAGATTTAAAATATATTTTCGGGAAACATTCAATTGCATGTCATCATATTTATTTTTCTTATATACATGTTTATTAGTTTACCAAGATATTGATTTATTTACTTATTATTAGTGTTGTTGAAAGGAGAAGAGGAAGTTAGGGTTTTTCTCTATCGATTTTTTTTTCTTTGCTAGGTGGTGGAGGAAACTTAGATATGAGGCACAAATAGACATTTTTTCTACAAGGCCAATTATATATGGCTTTTAGGCAAGTGTATCGTGACACCCAATTATTACTTGGATATAAGATGATTTTTTCAAGCTGATAGGATATATATAAATATATATATAAATATATATATATATATATATATATATATATATATATATATATATATATATATATATATATATATATATATATATACGTATATATATATATATATATATATATATATATATATATATATATATATATATATATATATACGTAGGAATACTCTCTTCGTAGATATATGCAAACATACAGATATAATAACAAATGTAAATATTTATATATAAATATATGTATATGTATATATACATATATATACATATATATATATATAATATGTGTGTGTGTGTGTGTGTGTGTGTGTGTGTGTGTGTATGATTGTAAAATTAAATGCATACTCAAATATATAAGCATATATGTCAACTTCGTAGATATATGCAAACATACAGATATAATAACAAATGTAAATATTTATATATAAATATATGTATATGATATATATATACATATATATACATATATATATATATATATGTGTGTGTGTGTGTGTGTGTGTGTGTGTGTGTGTGTGTGTGTGTGTGTGTATGATTGTAAAATTAAATGCATACTCAAATATATAAGCATATATGTCAACTTCGTAGATATATGCAAACATACAGATATAATAACAAATGTAAATATTATATAAAATATATGTATATGTATATATACATATATATACATATATATATATATGGTGTGTGTGTGTGTGTGTGTGTGTGTGTGTGTGTGTGTGTGTGTGTGTGTGTGATTGTAAAATTAAATGCATACTCAAATATATAAGCATATATGTCAACTTCGTAGATATATGCAAACATACAGATATAATAACAAATGTATATATATATATATGCGTGTATATATATATATATATATATATACATATATATATATATATATATATAGCAAACATATATGATTGTAAAATTAAATGCACTCTCAAATAAATAAACATTTATGTCAACTTTAATTCTTATCTATCTTCTATCTATCTAATGAATCTATCGATCTATCTCCCCTTTCCCTCTCTCTCTAAATATATGTGTGCGTGTGTGTATTTGCGTGTGTGCGTGCGTGTATGTGTGTAAATGTAAGTGGGTGTATCTTCCATAAAGAGATACATCTGAAATGATAAAATGTTTATTCTTTACTAATCCAAAAATCCTAAGATTTTGATATTTATAGTCGATTATTATAAAATCGAAACTATATTATTTGGACCTACACATTATAAAAACGCTACTGCATTGAAAAGAAAGTAAAACTTTAAGGTGTGAAATTAAACGTGAATTAAAATTATTGTTCATTATCGGTCGAGTGAGAAAATTGAGTCCAAAGAAAATCAAGGAAGATGACTTATTCTGAGAGAATTTTGATTGCTTTGAAATGGTCTTGAGAGAATTGGTATTCGGAATGAAACCGCTGATGAGACTTGATAAAGCTGAAACAGTTGTACGGTGTTCCACGTTGCGCGCGTTATTTACCGAGTTTGCTTGTCATGATTATTTTCAATAATTATCGAATTTTAAACGATATACGCATTGTAATTGCCTTAAAAATATAGATAATATAATAATAATAATAATAATAATAATATAATATATAATATATATATATAATATATATATATATATATATATATAAGTTATGAGTGTGAAACCATAATATCACCATTGATTATAAATCTGCTCTGCTTATAAGCATTGATCACCTTTCCATGCAAATACTTTTCTCATTTTTTCATTCACTATTCATTATATATATATATATATATATATATATATATATATATATATATATATATATATAAAATGTTGTTCTGGTTCCAACGGGAGAAATTTTTAATTCTTTTTGTTTTACATATGCAACACGTGTTTCAGATCTTCTGGTATCTTCTTCAGGCTTTGATTGATAATATGAAAATGAATTCTTACATACATGTGTATATATATACATGAGTATTTCACTCCCTCTTCCTGTTTTTAAAGAAATGAGAAACTTTAAGCGATGATTCATTTATATATCTAAATTCTACTCGCTGAACATAAATAGATTGCCTCTATACCTATAGACACGCACACACACACACACACACACACACACACACACAGATATATATATATATATATATATATATATATATATATATATATATATATATATATATATAATGGGTTTTGATAATTTGCTTATCGAAAGATCGAAACTAAGAACCCAGCACGCGATGTCAGAAAATCTACCTCTATACTATAGGCCTAATTTGCGATCCCCCCAAAGCTCGCTGTACTATGTATAGTAGTGGCGTGTTTATCATTGACGGGTTGATTTAGCATGTATCGTGTGCTACGGACCGGTAGCCCAGAGGTAGAGTTTCTGACTGTGTGCTGGGTTCTCGGTTTCGATCTCTCGCAGGGAGATCGAAGGTATATACCGCTGATGAGACTTGATAAAGTTGAAAGAGCTGTACGGTATTCCACGTTGCGTGCGTTATTTGCCGAGTTTGCTTGTCATGATTA
Source organism: Doryteuthis pealeii (assembly GCA_023376005.1). NCBI lineage: Eukaryota > Metazoa > Mollusca > Cephalopoda > Myopsida > Loliginidae > Doryteuthis > Doryteuthis pealeii. The sequence continues at coordinate 2,245,797 of CM042144.1, read as the reverse complement.
TTTTCAATAATTATCGAATTTTAAACGATATACGCATTGTAATTGCTTTAAAAAATATAGATAATAATATACTTTTTTTTTTTAATTCCGGCCCTGATCGAGAGCGTTTTGTGCCTCGTGATTAACGATCTATTTATTTCGTCTTTCCTATTATACATAGTTGCTTTGATAAAGACCGCTTTATATGGTCGAAAACAGATTTCTGTCAGCAAAACTATTAACATCTTGTTTTTTTTTACAAACTTTCTACACATACTCTCGGATTCATATCCATTTTACTTTTCATATGTATATATATATATATACTTCCAGTACGTAAGCCACTTCATCAATCCCCGTATTATTATTATCCTTATTCTTCTTCTTATTATTATTAGCAGCAGCAGCAGTATTAGTAGTTTTGTTCTAATAGTAGTAGTAATAGTATACATTTCTTTTCTATGTTTGTATTATTGTTGTTTCTTGGTGTTTCACGCGATTTTGTTTAACGTTACTAAAATCTTCAAGATCAATTTACTCTGTACAAAATATTTAATTGTCTTTTTTTTCCTCTCTTTTCAATCAGCAGCAGCTGCCTGCTGACAAGTTGATGGCCGTATTTCCTGTGCTTCAAATCCATCGCCGACCCAGACAACGACGGAAGCTCAAAAGACAGACTTTTCAAGACAAAGTGGGGCATCACATTTGATACGCTTTGTTAGACTTGATTAGTTTTTGCCCGGACCCAAAGCGCCACATCAATGATTATCGACCCGCCCACCCCACCCCAAAAAAGAAAATCAAACAGTAAACTTCAATTGTTCTTAGATTTTCCCCAAAACTTGTATTTTTTGCTCCCCATCTGCCATTCTTGATGCAAGGTTCTTTCAGAATGAATTTTCATTAGAAGAATAAATTCATTTATTTATGAGATGAGGCTTGATATGAATAATTTTGATATTTTAGACCAGTGGTTCTCAAACTTTATACAGTCTGTGCGCACTTACAGTACTACAGATACTTGATAGCGCACTGTATACAAAATAGGACTAGTATGTTATTAAATCAGTGGTTCTTAAACTTTATACAGTCTGTATGCACTTACAATACTACAGATACTTGATAGCTCACTGTATACCAAATAGGACTAATATGCTATTAAATCAGTGGTTCTCAAATATTATACAGTCTGTTCGCACTTACAATACTACAGATACTTGATAGCGCATGTATACAAAATAGGACTAATATGTTATTAAATCAGTGGTTCTCAAACTTTATACAGTCTGTGCGCACTTACAGTTCTACAGATACTTGATAACGCACTGTATACAAAATAGGACTAATATGTTATTAAGTTAACTGTTAAATATATAAAAAATAACACATTTAACAAAAGCAAACTTAACATACCTCTACGAAGTTTATTCATTCCTGTGTTAATGAGAAACATGAGCGCATCTGAAAAAGCTCTGGGGCGAACCAATGCGCCCGGGCGCACTGTTTGAGAACCACTGTTTATACTATTATATTTATTGTGGTACGTATAAACACAATGTTTAAGCTACTTTAATCTCGGGCCTTGTTTAGGTATTTTTTAATTACCTTAAAATAAGTTAGCATCGACGATAACCTTGGATTCAAATTTATCTCCTAAATCACGTTTGAATTCAACATTTAAATATTTTAAAATTGAAATCGGCAACAAATTATCTCAGTATATTATTTATAATATTCAAATTCATGTAATTGTCATGCATGAATACTGTGGAATTTCCATTGGCACATCTAGATGTAACGAAAGAAATAACCTACCTCAGAGCTTAAAACGGGCGCAAGTGTGTATTTTGTGCACGATGACCAACCGAGTGAGAAATATAGCTGTTCTTGAGGTAAAATTTATTAGACACCGGTCTTGTGTCGGGCGAGACAAAATCTGTAACATTTTTTAGATTTCGGATGATCAAAACTTTGACTAAAAGAGAAATCTGCATTGTGTCTGCTGTCTTACACAACGGTCAGAGGATTAACAATTGAACTGGCGAGGCGAGAATATAACGGTCAGACTTGGTTTTTCGAGTGGACTGGTGAAGCAAGAAATTACCGGTCGGACTTGTTTTTTCTAAGTTAATCAAAACAGAGACGAGGCAGGATTGAAGCGACAGAACTTCGAATTACTTTCTGTGGAAATATCATCATCGGCATCGCAGTCACAGAAGACCATAAATTTTTTGTCTCCTTCATCATCAAGCATCCCAGGTCGCCACATACGGCCAACAGGTGGCGCCATTTAGCTCAGTCAGTAAGGTACCCAGCTGGAAATCGCAAGATTTCTGGTTCGATACCGGTCCGCCAACTCGGCAAATGAGTTACACAGGTTGGGTAATCTGATCTGTGTGGTAAAGTGGGGAGCTGACCGTAGGTGTGGCACTCCACCTCAGTCAAAAAATCTCCCTGTCTACCGCTAGCGAAAAGGCGATAGATTCCCTCGCTATCCGACTGATACCGACAATAGGCCTCTACGCCAACATTACTTACTTACCCAACTGCAGAGGCGCAGTCGGTGTATTCTAAAGCCCTAGCCAACAGGACTGAGATTATGATATAACAATAGTTTTTTTTTTCTGGAACAACTCGTACTTCTCAATCTTCATCTTGTCCCGCTACTGAAAACATGAAACACGTCAAGAAGGTAGCAACTGTGAAGGCCAATGTTTGAAAAAAAAGATGTCGCATGTGACAGCTGGTCCTGAAGATTTTGTTGGTGTAACAGTATTCTGTTGCAGTTACTTTCTCTTTTACTTTTTTTGTTACCTGGTGTTACGCCAGGGTTAAATCAGACATGCATAGCCCACTACGGAAACTAAAAGTTAGAGAAAAAAAAGTTTACTAAGTAACGATACAAGGTGAACAGAGTAATTGGGTTCATTTTTATTGTAACTCGAGTATTAGAGTTAACAGAGAAATGATAGGAAGGAACACAGCAAGTATAAAGGATAGAGAAAAGGTTTACGAAGCAAAGATACAAGGTGAACAGAGTAATTAGCAATTGCTATATTGAATTAACAAATACCGTGAGATCTCGTCAAGGTTAACCTCTTCAGAGAGGACCTGGGTGTTATGGTAATGAAGGGTACTCCATATCCCCCAGAGCTCCAGAATTAGAACCTCACTATCAGATATAGCTACAGAGAGCGGTCCTGAGCTAAAATGTGCAAGTTTACAGGGTTGATGTTAAAGGACTTGAGATCATACTTGTAGACATCGTTAAATCGTAACTGGTTGCCATAAATCAGTCTCTTGCTAGATAAAAGTTCCACATAGATGATGTCTTTGGTAATAGCCTATCATCCCATCCGGTCGACACGGTCCAGCCAGCGGAGCCGAAGCTGTCACTATCACTAGTATATTAATAATTAATAATTAATAATTATTAGTAAGATGTAGAACTAAAAATGATGCTATTTATAGTACGTGTTCAAAGGTATCCCTTCTTGTTCTACTCATGTGATTGCGTGATATCAAGGACATTTAATAACGGTTGATACAAGCATCTAATGTCAACAACGGGCGAAAGTAAATACGTTAAGAAAATCACAAAATATATTTAACTTGAAACTACTAAAAGGAAGGGGCGTTATTTACTTATTCATCTATTCATTTTATTTTATAATTTTTTAAATACCCTGCCCGGTGGCCAAAAGGCTGCTTGGCGACACTAGGTGTGACAGTCCCGCCATTAGTCGCCGAAACTGTGTTAACACACCTAGTTAGCGGCTGAAGAGAAAAGGGTACCGCACGGGCTATTTATTACACGTTGTATGATGTTTAAAAAAATACTAATTATTAGTTAGACTAGCAACAGAAAACACCCTCCGGGCGTCGTAAAATTAATTTTTGAAAGACATTGCCAGAGAGGGTGGGAGTTAAAAAATCAATGTCAGAGGGTTTGTATCATAAGTAAGCAAAATCCTCATATTTATTAAAGGAGAAAAAAAAAAAAAAAAAAAACAATTTGAAATGAAAACTGAGCCCCGTCCCTCTAAAATAAAATGTTGTATGCATGTAATAATCAAACAATTATTTTGAATATTTTCCACATAAATTTTCCACAAAATCGTAAGTATTTATTTATTTGTAAACTTTTTAGTACACTTCTTTTTACTGTAAAAAAATAAAAGGGACAAAAGTAAAAAACAATTTTTAAAATTGCTTACTCAAATTTTGGGTGTATATAGCATAAGAATATTGTGATGTAAGCTGTGACATAGAGCTATGATGTAGTTTTTGTTACAGACCGAAATACAGACAATCTCCATTATTAATAGATGTAGAACTAAACATGATGCTAATTATAGTATGGGTTCAAGGTATCCTTCTTGATAATCAGTTGGAAGTCATAATGTCTAAACAAGTAACTCATTATATAAAATATAGATTACAAAATATAATAAAGAGAAACAAATGAAGTATTTGTCTTTGAATAATTGTCCACGTTTAATTGTCATTAATATTCAAGTTTATCGAGAATTATCTAAATTCAAAACGGCACATTATTCTGGGTTGCTTTTACATAATTTTACATAATCAAAACTAATAATACGAACTCAAAAAGTGTATTTTAAATCGTTAATGAATAAAATATAAATATTAAATATACTAGCAAAATAAAAAGACACCCTCCGGGCAATGTAAAAATAATTTGTTGAAAGACATTGCCTGAGGTGATGGGAGCTGAAAATTTAATGTCATAGAGTGTGTACCATAAGTATGTAAAATCGTCAAATTTATTAAAGGAGTAAAAAAAAAAAGAAAGAAAGACAATTTGAAATGGAAACAGTTTCGATAACTTTAAATATTATATTAAAATAAAACAATCTATATATAAATATATAACGCCGGGCATCTATTTATTGAAACAATGAGGATTGTCTAACGTTGCATGCTCACATTTTGAGTATATTTATTCTATATTATGACGTTGGATTATGTATTGGGTAATGTGACGTAAGCAGTGACGTAATTTTTGTTAGAGACAAAAACCGGAAGCGAATCTCCATTATTAATAGACTAGAAAATATATGAACCCTCAGGGTGCAAGTATTTAAGTTTTAATGTAATAAAATATTATATTAAATTAGAAAGACTAATGAAACTAAACTAAATAAGAATGCAGATAAAAAAATGGAAACAGAGGGAGATATAATCTAAAAAATGGATAACTGAGACTTACTCTTCCATAACTCCTGTCTTTCATTTTTAAATGTTCCTAATTGAACTATTTAGTTAAATTAGGAAGTAAAGAATAAAATTACAGTTATTTTGGCTTGTTAATGGATTTCTTTTAAGATTTATCTCAGATTTTTGCTCATATTTCATTAAGATAAAACCAAACAATTATAAATCAATAATACTAAGCAGATATTTATTAAAATCAAATTTGTAATATCCCTATGCAAATTAGCTTTCCCGTTCTAACTGTAAACCAATATTTTGTTGTGTATACAAATACAATTGCATGTTATTAGTATGTAGATATGGTCACCAGTGGCTTCGGCCTCTGGACCATTGATATAATTAACAGCGTCGATCCCAGGGGGCCATCCCCCGGCAACACCTGCCCCCTTGATTTAAAGGGACAGGGCTGGGTTTATTGCCCAGCGCTTGAGGCGCCCCCCTTGAGGGGGAATGCCGACGGGATCGACGCAATTTTCACCTGCCACCCCATGAGCTTCGGTTTGTGGGTGGTCCCACATTAATAGGGCCTTCGTGCCTGACCCGTACAAGTGGGGTACGCGGTAAATACTATGTAGATATGGTCAACAGCATTAATAAACTTAAAACAATTTTATTAATAATTGAGGTTTAAATAAAAATAAGATCATGGAGAGTGTGACGTAAATAACTAAGGGAATTGTGACTTGAGTAGTGATATAGTTTCTGTTACAGACAGACAAACACACAACCTCCATTATAATAAGATTGTCTATATATATATATATATATATATATATATATATATATATATATATATATTTATTTATTGACTAATTGATTTGAAGTAACATACTTTTTTTTGTTTTCACTCCCCACATTTACCCTTGGGACATTTAATTCTAAGCTTAATAAAAATCAAGTTAATGTCAGAATTTAAAATCTCTTAATGAAGAAAAAATAATATCTAATGTGTCATGAAATCTACGAGAATTTGCAGAAATGTGGATACTTGTGTGGTTCAACCAAAAAGTGCGATATATATATATCAGTTTAAAATAAACGAGAAAATCTGGGAAAGCAAGCTTGTGTATTATTAGAGTTTCCGCCTTCCAGCCTGGCAGGTAGGGTTCGAATCATGCACAAAGCACTGTCCTGTCTATAACTCTGCTGATGAGGTCTAATAGGCTGAAATGTACATACAGAGATCGACATTTTCTCGATTTGTTTACGCCTTACATTTAAACCGATATGCACGCCTAATTCATTTAATTATAATTATTAATTCTCAAGTTAGGTATGACGCAATAATCTCTCAAAATTGTCGGCTATCGCTAATTTTCTGGCCAATCTCAAAGTTCATTTCCCGATACATTTCGCGTATTCCCTTATTCAGCTGTAATAGGAGTGACACAATTTGAGAATTGAGACAAGGGCAGGTAGATTTTTGAAGAAGAAATAACGAAATTGTACTTGATATAACATGCAGATGACTTAGTACATAAGTAGAGAAATCAGATCTCTTTCGATAGCAGCCCATACTAATACGAACTGATTAGATAAAGCTAAAATTGATTCTCATCTTAAATACAGGGATATCGTGATTATGGACCATTTCCAATCGATTGTAAATGCGCCTGGTATTTAAGGATGTGCTCATTGAGCTCTCATACAGAACCTGACCTTACTGTTAGAGAATATGACTAGCTTAGAATCATATACTTAGAATATATATATATATATATATATATATAAAGAGAGAGAGAGGGAGAGAGGGGGAGAGAGAGGGAGAGACAGACAGACAGACAGACTGACGGTTTAGCTCAGTAGATGGAGTGTTCGGCAAGGTTACTGGTTCGATACCGGTCCACGCCAACTCAGCGTATGAGTAGCACAGGGATCTGTGCGGTAAAGTGAGGAACTGATAGTAGGTGTGGCGCTCCGTTTCAATCGATAAAAAACAATCTCCTTAGTCTAGCGCTAGTGAAAAGGTGATAGACTCCCGCGCTGTCTGGTTGATACCGACTTTGGGCCACGACAACTTTACTATATATATATACATGTGTGTATGTATGTGTGTGTACGTGTGTGCCTCTGTGTGTGTATGACTGGGGTATTTGAGTGTGTGTGTGTGTGTGTGTGTGTGTGTGTGTGTGTGGAATATATAAATGTGTTTGCGTGTGTGAGCGCGTGTGTGTTAATACAGAGAGAGAGAGAGAGACAGACAGACGGACAGGAATAGATTAAAAAGACTAACAATGAAAAGGGTAACACAAGGGAGTAAAGGTTATACGAGCGGGAACCGAACGGATAATTTATGTATATCGATGGCGACGACCAGGGGCTGAAAAGAGAAATGTGGAAAGAATTGAAGGAAGATGAAGAGAAAGAGAGAAATATTGACATAATAGTGGAACTAGAATAAATAGATTAAAAAATGGAGAAGAAAAAAAACGGAAGACATAGTTATTTTCAGATAAATCCTTCATGAGGAGAAATGCATAAAATGCTCCTTCTCTCCCGATCGGAAGATAAGTAACATTCCCTTTGTGAACAGCTGGAAGCAAATGTGATTTCGCATATCCCTACGGAGAGAATCCACAGACGAATTCTATTCATAATAGCTTTGACAGATGAAAATAAACAAAGTACAATGTAATATTTTTTCCTTTGTCAATGCACTTAATCCAGCTGTGATTATCAATCACATCATTCCGGCTCTATACACAATGTTTAATAACAGTTGAAACTCTAAGTTTCACGGGGAGAATCTACGGGCATGTATATTTTGTATCATTATTATTACTAGCAAATTTATGCACCTTCCGGGTGCAAGTATTTAAGTTTTAATGTAATAAAATATTGTATTAAATTAGAAAGGCTAATGAAACTAAATAAGAATATAGATAAAAAGATTTGAAACAGAGGGAGTATAATAAAAGAATTTGAAACAGAGGGAGTATAATAAAAAATAGAACAACTGAAACTTACTCTTCCATCACTCTCGTCTTTCATTGTTATTTTTTCTAATTTAAGTATTTAGTTATAAGAGGAAGTAAAGAATAAAATGACAGTTATTTTATCTTGTTAATGGATTTCATTTAAGATTCATTAAAGAGATTTTTGCTTATATTCATTAAAATAAAGCCAAACAGATAGAAATCAATAATACTAAGCACATATTTATTAAATTCGATTTTTTAATATTAATATGCAAATTAGCCTTTCCGTTCACACTGTAAACCGCTATTTTGTTGTATATATCAATATAATTGCATGTTATTAGTATGTAGACATAGTTAACAGTATTAATAATGTAAGACAATTTTATTAATAATTGAGGTTTAGATAAAAATAAAATCATCGAGAATGTGATGTCAATAACTAAGAGAATTGTGACTTGAGTAGGAATATAGTTTCGGTTACAGGCAGAAAAACACACAATCTCCATTATAATAAGATTCGTCCTTCGATTCGATTACGACTATTAACTTAGAGGTGTGACCGCCCCCATATATATATATATATGAGAGTGAGTAAATAAACAATGTGTTTATTTGATATGGTTTTAGCCGACAATTTTTTGGAGGATATGTGCTTGATTGAAGTAATACCTAATTTTTGAAAATTAATTAGTTAATAATTAATGAATTTTAGGCGGGCATATATGTTCAAATGTAAGGCTAAACAAATCGAGAAAATGTCAAAGCCAATCAATTTCAGGTCGAAATGTACATTCAGGGATTGTGCCCATCTACTCCCAAACTCTCTCTACTTCCTGTAAACTATCCCCACACTTCATTCATGTCTACCCCTATCCTCCCTCCCTTCACTTCCGCCACTAACCCCCTCCCTCTCACCAAATCACATGTACTTGCACGTAATTTTGCTTTCAATAAAAATCTTTGGCTGATGATGTCCGTTTAAATCGGACGAAATATTTCAACACTTAGATTTGTTTTGAGTTATCATTTCTTGTTCACTATCCTTTTACCTACCTCATATTGTCGGATTCTACTACATCCATCCTATCTTCATATATATATATATATATATATATATATATATATATATATATATAATTGTTTACCTATGATTTCAGCTATAAGGATTTCAAGGAACACAACTGGCCTTATGCTACAAGGAACTGCAATCTTTTCTACGATTGGATTTACTAACAGGGGAACTAAACGCATAAATTGGTCACTTGAATCGTAACAAGGGTTGAAGTTTTAACCGTCAAAAAAATATGGGTAATTTTCGCCATTAGTTGTCAAAATTCCTAGCAAATAAGGAAATTAGAGTAACCTACCTTGACTTTCACTTTGAAACAAGCCGGTAGCTATTTTGAAAGTCTCCGTGCGAAATAAACAAATATTAGAAACTTTTTCGAAAACAATACAACTGCAATGCTTTAACACAAAAAAATCATAAAATGTGTTCTTAATAACAATTAAGTTCATTTCAGATAATTTTATGCTAGGAATTTAGCCAACCGACTTTCACTTTGAAGCACGACGGTAGTCATTTTGACTGTGTCTGTGCGAAATACACAAGTCTTAGAATCGTTTCGAAAACAATACAACTGCATTCTTTAACACAAAAATATCATAAAATGTGTTCTTAATAACAATTAAGTTCATTTCAGATAATGCGCACGCACAATTTTATTCTAGGAATTTTAACAACTGAGGCTGAAAATTACCAAGATATGCATTCAACATATTCTAAGCTCAAATGACAGTGTGTATTAAAACTCTGTAATAACTGATATGAATATATATTTGCTAATAATAATTACAGGTTTTAAGCGATTTTATTTTGGTTTGTCTCTGTTTTTCCTCTCTTCACTTGCCTCTATTTATCCCACACTACAATTTTTTTTCTTTCTCGCAAACATATTTTTCTGTATAGTACAGTCTAACCCAGTTTCGCTGCACAACACTTTTTCTGAACTTTTCTCTTTTCTCTTCTCTCTGTTTACATTTCATAAATTAATTCCTTCGGTTTTCATTTTTCAATAGATTGAACTATTTTTGTAAGTTTTTTCCTTATGACAATTTCCGCCTCTCTTATGGTTTCTTTATGGCTTTTCTTGCATCTCTTTCTTTTACCGCTTCATTTTCTAAACATTATTTTATTCTTGTTCCTTTATTTATTTATTTTTTCATAAAAAAATTAGTTTTGGCATATTTATTTAAGTGAAATAGGTAGGTAGATTAGACACACACACACACACACACACACACACACACACACACACATATATATATATATAGAGAGAGAGAGAGAGAGAGAGAGACAGACAGACAGACAGACAGACAGAGAGAGACAGAGAGAGACAGAGAGAGAGAGATTCTTGTTCCTCTATTTATTTTTTCATAAAAAAATTAGTTTTGGCATATTTATTTAAGTGAAATAGGTAGGTAGATTAGAACACACACACACACACACACACACACACACATATATATATATATATATAGAGAGAGAGAGAGAGACAGAGAGAGAGAGAGAGAGAGAGACAGGGACAGAGACAGACAGACAGACAGACAGACAGAGACAGACAGACAGACAGAGACAGACAGAGACAGATAGAGAGAGATAAACTCTTGTTCCTTTATTCATTTTTCATAACAAATTAGTTTTGGCGTATTTATTTAAGTGAAATATATAGATAGATTAGAACACATACACACACATACATACATACATACACACATATATACATATAGAGAGAGAGACAGACAGAGACAGAGAGATATTGATATCGATAGATAGATAGATAAGCGGATATATATATATGTAGAGAAAGGGGAGAGAGAAAGTAAGAAAGAAAGAGAAAGAAAGAATGAGAGAGGTGATCTGGCATAGATAGATAGATATATTAAAACATATAGATAGATAAATAAAAAAAGTGATAGATAGATGAGAACTGACAGATAGGTAACAACAATGATAGATACTGTGTAGATAGATAGATACATTGAAACATAAATAGGTAGGCAGATAAACCGATTAGAAGATACATTATTAAATGGATGAGAACAGTAATAGATAGATAGATAGATAGATAGATAGATAGATAGATAGATTCTTTTACATTTTTATACACATTTACATCAAACTCTTTTGAGTTTTCTTTGTGGACTATGATGCTTCTGATTTTAATAAAATAAAATGAAATTTATTTTATTTTATTTTCATAACAGAATACGCATTTTCTAAATCTAAAAAATAAAAAAAATTTAAATTAAAAAAAAAAGAAATTCCGGCTATAATATTGAACGTTTCATCTGCACCACTTTCGTCTCATAACGGTCCACTTTCACCGTTCTCTCTATCATACACAACTCGCTCTTGATGAAGAACACTTCAATAAAGGGTCGAAACAGAATTCTGTCAGCGAATTTTACATCATGTGTTTGTTTTTTTCTAAATATTTATTTCACATAGATAGATAGATAGATAGATAGATAGATAGATAGAAAGTAGAAATTAGAAAACTATGTATTAACAAAGATGAATATATTTTGATGCTGGTGTCGACGCTAAAACGCTTCGGTTTAGATAGATAGATAGATAGATAGATAGATAGATAGATAGACAGATAGCTAGCTAGCTAGCTAGCTAGATAGATAGATAGATAGATAGACAGATAGCTAGATAGATAGATAGATAGATAGATAGATAGATAGAAAGTAGAAATTAGAAAACTATGTATTAACAAAGATGAATATATTTTGATGCTGATGTCGACGCTAAAACGATTCGGTTTAGATAGATAGATAGATAGATAGATAGATAGATAGAAAGTAGAAATTAGAAAACTGTGTGTTAACCAAGATGAATATATTTTGATGCTGATGTCGACGCTAAAACGCTTCAGTTTAGATAGATAGATAGATAGACAGATAGCTAGCTAGCTAGCTAGATATATAGATAGATAGATAGAAAGTAGAAATTAGAAAACTGTGTGTTAACCAAGATGAATATATTTTGATGCTGATGTCGACGCTAAAACGCTTCGGTTTAGATAGATAGATAGATAGATAGATAGATAGATAGCTAGCTAGATAGATAGATAGATAGAAAGTAGAAATTAGAAAACTGTGATTTAACCAAGATGAATATATTTTGATGCTGATGTCGACGCTAAAACGCTTCGGTTTAGATAGATAGATAGATAGATAGATAGATAGATAGATAGATCCCATTGTATTTTATTTTATGTCTAAGTAGATTACATTCTAAATTTTCTTTTTTATCTCTAAACTGTATGTTCTCACTTCTGGATCCTTTTCTTATCCGTAACCTTTTTACGGCATCATTTTTCCATTTTTTCCCCGCTACACTCAATTAATCAGTTCTGTTATGTTAATAGTTGACTGGTTTCTTTCTTAGTTTTTCCCTGTTTCTCTCTCGACAAATCAACTCAAGAGCCAAAAATATTTACCAGATTTTCTTATCCCAAAAGGCTTTTCTAAGAACTTAAAACATTTTAAAAACAAACGAAAAATACATTTCGTATCGGTGAAAAAAAAAATATATTCAAAAGATTTCTTTAAAAAAGAAAATGAAAGAAAATGAAAGAAAAAAAAGAAAATGAAAGAAAAAAAATCGCCAGACTCGTCTGGGAGATAAAAATAGCGTCTAAGTGAAAATTGTTTTCTCAAATTGAAGAGTATACCCTGTCGACCAAATCGGAAAAATCTTCCTTGTTTTAATTTCATTAAGAGGATTAAATCTCTGCGTCGATAAGTGAATTACGTGATCTTTTGGTCTTGAATTGAGGGAAATAATAAAATAACGTTTGATATATGTATTCCTACTCATAATTATTTGAACAAATAGAAAGATTATTGAGATTGTAAAGGCGAAACCAGATTGTTAATAGGAACAATTGCCAAACTAGAAATTTAATTTTGACTTTGCTTGCTCAAAACAATAAATGACCACTGAAATCATCGGTAATAAACACGGATTCTGTGCGTGTTCGAATCTTATTATAATGGAGATTCGGTGTCTGCCTGCTTGTAACCAAATCTCCATCAATGCTTACGTTACAATACCCCCTGGAAACGCGTAAGTTTTTAAGTGAATATTTAATTTGTATTCAAAATCATTATTACATTGAGTAAATCTTATTTATCAACAATATCTCTTTGAAAATCTGTGTTTTATTTCACAAATGTAAATTCTGCATTGTTTAAATGTGGTTTATTACAAAATTGGATCATATTACCTTTAGGCACCCCTTTCTGATCTCGATTAAGAAAGGATATGTTTTTCATTTACACCGTCAATATTCAGTTGTTTGTTAGGGGTTAGGGGTTAGGATTTAGGGTTAAGGTTAGGGTTAGGGGTTAAAGTTAGGGGTTAGTTTTATACTTTTTTAAAAATCTAACAATCGTCTGTTAAAACAATTGGATATTGACGGTGTAAATGAAAAACATGTCCTTTCTTTATCGAGTTCAAAATCGAGTGCCTAAAGGTCATGTGGTCCGAAAAATTTGCTTTAATCTCTCAAAACTCTTGATTTTGAGGGTATTCAAAATGACAAAACAAAGCAAAGAACTCCAGGCTTGAAAGGGGATGTCATCAAATCGTGGATGGCTGAGATGTACAGATGAATGTGTGATGCTTATCAAGAAGCACTTTTTAGAAATTGACTAAACATGGGCTTGCAAAGAAATGTTCCGGGGGGAACGGTTAGTAAAAAAAATGTCATGCTGTCTTCTATGACAGAAAAGGACCCAACACTATTTTATTTCATTGAAAAGTTTCACTCCCAAAGGTCGAAAAAGAAAAAAAACAAATTTCTGCTTGTAGTTAAAAGTGTCCCCCATTTAAGTGTAAAATTTAAATAATAGTAATAAAGATTTGATTTTACCAAAAAAACAAAAAAAAACACAGATATTTCGATCGCGGAGCAAAATGTGTATCACACATTTTCGGCCGATTAAACACCTGATACTGTTTTAATTCACTGTAAAAAATAACCCAAAAGATAAAAACACATAAAAAATACATATTTAGAAAGATTATTTCATTTTCTTTCCAATCATATAAATTATTTTTAGAATTGGTCACGAAATACACTAGTAATTATATTTTTAATCTGATAAGGCCATAATTACGAGAGATTGTTTATATTTGAAAATCGAGTAAATTTGACGGTTTTCTTTTCGAAATTAAAAATTGAGCAAAATCCCTGACGGTATACAATCGTTTTTATTTCACACATTATATAGAGAAATAATCCTCAGTCTGTCTTCTATTACTGGTATAGTGATTTTTTTTTCTCTTATAAACAGTGCTTCTTCCTATTGTCAACTCTTTAGGCAAAATCTACCTTATTTATTGAATGTCGATCGTAATTTATTCTTCTTTTGAAATAGTTACTTATCATTATAGTTATAAACATACATAATTTTATAGCAGAAATTAATATTAATATTGTTCAAAACTTAATCAAATTTCAATTATCTAGATTTTTCGGACAGTTGTTCTCATCTTTATTGTTATATGCACAAAGTTTTGGCTGAAGTGCCAACGTCCAAGACTTCAAGTGCTTCTTGTCGAACCCAGGAACTTTCTCGTCAAACCCGAGAGTCTTCATAGTACTTCGAACCCATTATTTAATCCATTAGGGTAGATTGTTCTTGTTCCATTAACCTAGAGTGGATACAAATGTTATACTATGTTACCTATTCGTCCGACCAGCTTCACACCTTATCGCACAGATCCAAGCTATGCTACACATGTGCTGAGTAGGAGAGGGTTGGTATCGAAACCGGAACCTTTTGGCTCCTAAGCGGATGGACTATTGACTGACTATTAATTATCTTTATTCCATCTACAAAATCTTACTTGCGGTAATTTTCACCTTTAGTTGGCTAAATTCCCAGCGTAAAATTGTGCGTGCGCATAATCCGAAATGAATTTAATTATTATTAAGAACACATTTTATGATATTTTTGTTTAAAGCACGCAGTTTTATTGCTTTCGAAAAGTTTCTAAGATTTGTGTATTTCGCACGGAGACTTTCAAAATGGCTACCGTCTTGTTTCAAAATAAAAGTCAGTTGGCTAAATTCCTAGCATTACATTATCTGAAATGAACTTAATTGTTATTAAGAACACATTTTATGTTATTTTTGTGTTAAAGCATGCAGCTGTATTGTTTTCGAAAAAGTTTCTAAGATTTGTTTATTTCGCACGGAGACTTTCAAAATAGCCACCGGCTTGTTTTAAAGTAAAAGTCAAGGGAAGTTACTCTAATTGCCTTATTTTCTAGGAATTTAGCCAACTAAAGGTGAAAATTAACTTACTTGCTTGCTCCGACATATTTTTCAGGGTACGCCACTGGAATATACAGGAGGTCGCCTAGGCCGGCCAATGTAGATGAATCTTTAACAAGTAAGTCTTTCAAGTCTCTGGTGGATTCAATTCTATCATTGCCGACTGTTCTATTGTTTGTGTATTGCGCTTTTCCAAGCAAAATTTCGTAAATATCACTATAGGAGATAAACCTGAAGCGAAAATATAAACTGGGCTAATTGTATACTTTTCAAAACAACAGTTACAAAACCATATACAAAAACATATACAATATACAAAACCATATACACAAACCATATATAATATGTAATGGTCTTATGTTCTGTTACGTGTCCAAAACCAGATGTTATTAAGAGGATTAAATCTGTGCGTCGATAAGTGAATTACGTGATCTTTTGGTCTTGAATTGAGGGAAATAATAAAATAACGTTTGATATATGTATTCCTACTCATAATTATTTGAACAAATAGAAAGATTATTGAGATTGTAAAGGCGAAACCAGATTGTTAATAGGAAACAATTGCCAAACTAGAAATTAAATTTGACTTTGCTTGCTCAAAACATAAATGACACTGAAATCATCGGTAATAAACACGGATTCTGTGCGTGTTCGAATCTTATTATAATGGAGATTCGGTGTCTGCCTGCTTGTAACCAAATCTCCATCAATGTTTACGTTACAATACCCCCTGGAAAGCGTAAGTTTTTAAGTGAATATTTAATTTGTATTCAAAATCATTATTACATTGAGTAATCTTAATTTACACATATATCTCTTTGAAAATCTGTGTTTTATTTCAAAATTAAGACAGACAGAGACAGAGAGAGACAGAGAGAGATAAATTCTTGTTCCTTTATTTATTTTTTCATAAAAAATTAGTTTTGGCATATTTATTTAAGTGAAATAGGTAGATAGATTAGAACACACACACACACACACACACACACACACACACACACACACATATATATATATATATATATAGAGAGAGAGAGAGAGAAGAGAGAGAGAGACAGACAGACAGACAGACAGACAGACACAGACAGAGAGAGACAGAGAGAGATAAATTTTTGTTCCTTTATTTATTTTTCATAACAAATTAGTTTTGGCGTATTTATTTAAGTGAAATATATAGATAGATTAGAACATACACACACATTCACACATACACACACACACATACATACATACACACACACATATATACATATATAGAGAGAGACAGACAGAGACAGAGAGATATTGATATCGATAGATAGATAGATAAGAGGATATATGTATATGTAGAGAAGGGGAGAGAGAAAGTAAGAAAGAAAGAGAAAGAAAGAATGAGAGGGGTGATCTGGCATAGATAGATAGATATATTAAAACATATAGATACATAAATAAAAAAAGTGATAGATAGATGAGAACTGATAAATAGATAACAACAATGATAGATACTGTGTAGATAGATAGATACATTGGAACATAAATAGGTAGGCAGATAAACCGATTAGAAGATACATTATTAAATGGATGAGAACAGTAATAGATAGATAGATAGATAGATAGATAGATTCTTTTACATTTTTATACACATTTACATCAAACTCTTTTGAGTTTTCTTTGTGGACTATGATGCTTCTGATTTTAATAAAATAAAATGAAATTTATTTTATTTTATTTTCATAACAGAATACGCATTTTCTAAATCTAAAAAATAAAAAAAATTTAAATTAAAAAAAAAAGAAATTCCGGCTATAATATTGAACGTTTCATCTGCACCACTTTCGTCTCATAACGGTCCACTTTCACCGTTCTCTGTATCATACACAACTCGCACTTGATGAAGACCACTTCAATAAAGGGTCGAAACAGAATTCTGTCAGCGAATTTTAACATCATGTGTTTGTTTTTTTCTAAATATTTATTTCACATAGATAGATAGATAGATAGATAGAAAGTAGAAATTAGAAAACTATGTATTAACAAAGATGAATATATTTTGATGCTGATGTCGACGCTAAAACGCTTCGGTTTAGATAGATAGATAGATAGATAGATAGATGGATAGACAGATAGATAGATAGCTAGATAGATAGATAGATAGATAGATAGAAAGTAGAAATTAGAAAACTATGTGTTAACCAAGATGAATATATTTGATGCTGATGTCGACGCTAAAACGCTTCGGTTTAGATAGATAGATAGATAGATAGATAGATAGATAGATAGATAGATAGATAGATATATAGATAGATAGATAGATAGATAGATAGATAGAAATTAGAAAACTATGTGTTAACCAGATGAATATATTTTGATGCTGATGTCGACGCTAAAACGCTTCGGTTTAGATAGATAGATAGATAGACAGATAGCTAGTTAACTAGCTAGCTAGCTAGATAGATAGATAGATAGAAAGTAGAAATTCGAAAACTATGTGTTAACCAAGATGAATATATTTTGATGCTGATGTCGACGCTAAAACGCTTCGGTTTAGATAGATAGACAGATAGATAGATAGATAGATAGACAGATAGCTAGCTAGCTAGCTAGATAGATAGATAGATAGATAGATAGAAAGTAGAAATTAGAAAACTATGTGTTAACCAAAATGAATATATTTTGATGCTGATGTCGACGCTAAAACGCTTCGGTTTAGATAGATAGATAGATAGATAGATAGATAGATAGATCCCATTGTATTTTATTTCATGTCTAAGTAGATTACATTCTAAATTTTCTTTTTTATCTCTAAACTGTATGTTCTCACTTCTGGATCCTTTTCTTATCCGTAACCTTTTTACGGCATCATTTTTTCCATTTTTTCCCCGCTACACTCAATTAATCAGTTCTGTTATGTTAATAGTTGACTGGTTTCTTTCTTAGTTTTTCCCTGTTTCTCTCTCGACAAATCAACTCAAGAGCCAAAAATATTTACCAGATTTTCTTATCCCAAAAGGCTTTTCTAAGAACTTAAAACATTTTTAAAAACAAACGAAAATACATTTCGTATCGGTGAAAAAGAAAAAACAATATTCAAAGATTTCTTTAAAAAAGAAATGAAAAAAGAAAAAAAAAGAAAATGAAAGAAAAAAAAAATGAAAGAAAAAAAAAAATCGCCAGACTCGTCTGGGAGATAAAAATAGCGTCTAAGTGAAAATTGTTTTCTCAAATTGAAGAGTATACCCTGTCGACCAAATCGGAAAAATCTTCCTTGTTTTAATTTCATTAAGAGGATTAAATCTGTGCGTCGATAAGTGAATTACGTGATCTTTTGGTCTTGAATTGAGGGAAATAATAAAATAACGTTTGATATATGTATTCCTACTCATAATTATTTGAACAAATAGAAAGATTATTGAGATTGTAAAGGCGAAACCAGATTGTTAATAGGAACAATTGCCAAACTAGAAATTTAATTTTGACTTTGCTTGCTCAAAACAATAAATGACCACTGAAATCATCGGTAATAAACACGGATTCTGTGCGTGTTCGAATCTTATTATAATGGAGATTCGGTGTCTGCCTGCTTGTAACCAAATCTCCATCAATGTTTACGTTACAATACCCCTGGAAATGCGTAAGTTTTTAAGTGAATATTTTAATTTGTACTCAAAATCATTATTACATTGAGTAAATCTTATTTATCAACAATATCTTTTGAAAATCTGTGTTTTATTCCATAAATGTAAATTCTGCATTGTTTAAATGTGGTTTATTACAAAATTGGATCATATTACCTTTAGGCACCCCTTTCTGATCTCGATTAAGAAAGGATATGCTTTTCATTTACACCGTCAATATTCAGTTGTTTGTTAGGGGTTAGGGTTAGGATTTAGGGTTAAGGTTAGGGTTAGGGGTTAGAGTTAGGGGTTAGTTTTATACTTTTTTAAAAAATCTAACAATCGTCTGTTAAAACAACTGGATATTGACGGTGTAAATGAAAAACATGTCCTTTCTTTATCGAGTTCAAAAAAGGGTGCCTAAAGGTCATATGGTCCGCAAAATTTGCTTTAATCTCTCAAAACTCTTGATTTTGAGGGTATTCAAAATGACAAAACAAAGCAAAGAGCTCCAGGCTTGAAAGGGGATGTCATCAAATCGTGGATGGCTGAGATGTACAGATGAATGTGTGATGCTTATCAAGAAGTACTTTTTAGAAATTGACTAAACATGGGCTTGCAAAGAAATGTTCCGGGGGCAACGGTTAGTAAAAAAATGTCATGCTAACTGTCTTCTATGACAGAAAAGGACCCAACACTATTTTATTTCATTGAAAAGTTTCACTCCCAAAGGTCGAAAAAGAAAAAAAAACAGATTTCTGCTTGTAGTTAAAAGTGTCCCCTATTCAAGTGTAAAATTTAAATAATAGTAATAAAGATTTGATTTTCACAAAAAAAAAATAATAATAATAACACAGATATTTCGATCGCGGAGCAAAATGTGTATCACACATTTTCGGCCGATTAAACACCTGATACTGTTTTAACTCACTGTAAAAAATAATCCAAAAGATAAAAACACTTAAAAAATACATATTTAGAAAGATTATTTCATTTTCTTTCCAATCATATAAATTATTTAAAATATTGGTCACGAAATACACTAGTAATTACCTTTTTAAACTGATAAGGCCATAATTACGAGAGATTGTTTACATTTGAAAATCGAGTAAATTTGACGGTTTTCTTTTCGAAATTAAAAATTGAGCAAAATTCCTGACGGTATACAATCGTTTTTATTTCACACATTATATAGAGAAATAATCCTCAGTCTGTCTTCTATTACTGGTATAGTGATTTTTTTTCTTCTCTTATAAACAGTGCTTCTTCCTATTGTCAGCTCTTTAGGCAAAATCTACCTTATTTATTGAATGTCGATCGTAATTTATTCTTCTTTTGAAATAGTTACTTATCATTATAGTTATAAACATACATAATTTTATAGCAGAAATTAATATTAGTATTGTTCAAAACTTAATCAAATTTCAATTGTCTAGATTTTTCGGACAGTTGTTCTCATCTCTATTGTTATATGCACAAAGTTTTGGCTGAAGTGCCAACGTCCAAGACTTCAAGTGCTTCTTGTCAAACCCAGGAACTTTCTCGTCGAACCCGGGAGCCTTCATAGTACTTCGAACCCATTATTTAATCCATTAGGGTAGATTGTTCTCATTCCGTTAACCTAGAGTGGATACAAATGTTATACTATGTTACCTATTCGTCCCACCAACTTCACACCTTATCGCACAGATCTAAGCTATGTTACACATGTGCTGAGTAGGAGAGGGTTGGTATCGAAACCGGAACCTTTCGGCTCCTAAGCGGATGGTCTATTGACTGACTATTAAATAACTTTAATTCCATCTGCAAAACTTACTTGCGGTAATTTTCACCTTTAGTTGGCTAAATTCCCAGCGTAAAATTGTGCGTGCGCATAATCTGAAATGAACTTAATTATTATTAAGAACACATTTCATGATATTTTTGTTTAAAGCACGCAGTTATATTGTTTTCGAAAAGTTTCTAAGATTTGTGTATTTCGCACGGAGACTTTCAAAATGGCTACCGGCTTGTTTCAAAGTGAAAGTCAGTTGGCTAAATTCCTAGCATAGAATTATCTGAAATGAACTTAATTGTTATTAAGAACACATTTTATGTTATTTTTGTGTTAAAGCATGCAGTTGTATTGTTTTCGAAAAAGTCTCTAAGATTTGTTTATTTCGCACGGAGACTTTCAAAATAGCCACCGGCTTGTTTTAAAGTGAAAGTCAAGGGAGGTTACTCTAATTGCCTTATTTGCTAGGAATTTAGCCAACTAAAGGTGAAAATTAACTTACTTGCTTGCTTCGACATATTTTTCAGGGTACGCCACTGGAATATACAGGAGGTCGCCTAGGCCGGCCAATGTAGATGAATCTTTAACAAGTAAGTCTTTCAAGTCTCTGGTGGATTCAATTCTATCATTGCCGACTGTTCTATTGTTTGTGTATTGCGCTTTTCCAAGCAAAATTTCGTAAATATCACTATAGGAGATAAACCTGAAGCGAAAATATAAACTGGGCTAATTGTATACTTTTCAAAACAACAGTTACAAAACCATATAAAAAACCATATACAATATACAAAACCATATACACAAACCATATATAATATGTAATGGTCTTATGTTCTGTTACGTGTCCAAAACCAGATGTTCTTTTAAATATACAGCAGGTGTTATTTCTGAAAATATCACACTCACGTCACGTTTTCCGGATTCAGCTTAAAATATCGATAGGTGTCTGTACTTCATTTAAAGTTTTTTTTCTTTCTTTCTAAAGAGTCACTTTTAGGTCGACATGACCTCACATTTATTGCTCGTTTGAACCAAGAGGTATAGAATTTTGTTAAAAATCTTTTTTATAGTAAAAATTGTTTAAATTGAGAAATTAAAAATTACAGAGTTACCCGTTCTGTAGCAAAAAAGTTTTTAAAGGCTCACCGTAATATTTCAGTTGTCATTGATTTATTTGTAATGACATCGTCTTTTTGGTTATACGATTAGTCGACGGGGTTTAGAATACACTCATTCTATCCCCTTGCTTCTTCCACATTTTTTCAGTCGCTCCGATGTATATCTTTTCTTGTCTAATGTTACCTCAAACTTTAGCCTGGTAGAGCACATTTTTATTTAAACCTTTGTTTTATAACGGACAATCATTTGCTTTATAATTAAACTGACTGTTCGAGTCATTTGCTGTTTTATTCGCATAATTTTTTACTTGTACTTTTGTGTTATGATTATCATGTTTATTCGGTTATTGTTTTTACAGTTATTATGAAACTAACCCCTAACCCTAACCCTAAAACTAACCCCTAACCCTAACCCCTAACCCAAACAACCGGATATTGACGGTGTAAATGAAAAACAGGCCCTTTCTTAATCGAGATCAAAAAAGGGGGCCTAAAGGTAATAAGGTCCAAAGATTTTAATATATCTAGAACATTAAGTTAAGAGAACTAGCAAATATATGCACCCTCCGGGTGCAAGTATTTAAGTTTTAATATAATAAAATATCATATTAAATTAGAAAGGCTAATGAAACTGAATAAGAATGCAGATAAAAAGATTTGGAACAGAGGGGGTATGATTAAAAAATAGAACAACTTTGAAACTAACTCTTCCATCATTTTCCGTTACTCCCGTCTTTCATTGGTAAATTTTCCTAATTAAACTGTTTAGTTAAAATAGGAAGTCAAGAATAATATTAAAGTTATTTCTTCTTGTTAAGGGATTTCTTTTAAGATTTATCCCCGAGATTTTTGCTCATATTCAATAAGATAAAACCGAACAATTAGAAATCAATAATACTAAGCATATATTTATTAAAATCAATCTTTTAAGATCAATATGCAAATTAGCCTTCACACTGTAATCCGCTATTTTGTTGTATATATAAAAATTGCATGTTATTTGTATGTAGATATGGTCAACAGTCTTAATGATGTAAAACAATTTTATTAATAATTGAGGTTTAAATAAAAAATAAAATTATGGAGAATGTGATGTAAATAACAAAGGGAATTGTGACTTGAATAGTAATATAGTTTCGTTTACAGACAGAAAAACTCACAATCTCCATTATAATAAGATGTTTTGTGTTGTGATTTATTCTCTTACTTTAGAAAGTTCTAAACAAATAGTTGAAAGAGGATGTTTTATGTTCGAAACAGTTTCTTTGTCACTTTCATCTCTCTTCTTCAATTTCTTTTTTAAATTAAGTATAGGTATTTACCGACCCCTCCCCATAAGTAGGAAGTGACACAAGGTCAATTTCTTAAGCGGAGTTTAACAGGTTTGAATTCAGAGTTTTCCTTTTCCTAGATTGGTAACCTTAGCAAGGTTAAAGAGTCCAGCCCGCCCTACCAACAGTAGGAGGGTGAATCGTTGGATTCATACCTTTCCCAAGGGTATTAGATCTATGTGAAATGCAAACAGTCTCGTCCCGGATTTGAACTCGTCTCGGCGTGTTCATTTCCTACGACGATAACTATTACACGACGCGCCTCGCTTTAAAATCAAGTATAAAAAATATTTTAGAAGTCGTTTGATTTCATTTAACTCTTTACCGAAATAAATCAATACGTTCGAAAAAAAAGGATTGAATAAAAATATATCTGATCTTATTAGATGATCTTTAAATTTCCAGTTAGATTTCTATCTTCAGGTGAACGTAAAAAATCGATTAGATTTTAGTTAATATCAGTTATCTAAATCATTATTTTTAATAAGCAACATTAAGTGTCGAACTTAACCATCAACAAAAAAACTATTTAATATAATAAAATCATGTTATGAAGACCACACATTTCTGTATGAAAATCGAAAAAAAAAAAGAATTATAAAATTGGAAGTTTTTTTTCCAGGCAGAGATAGCAAAACGTAAATAAATACACAACGGATTTGCGAATTTTTTTTTTTTTTTTTTTCTAATTATGGATTTGATATTTTTTCTGTGAATGTTCAAGTTGCATTGCAGATGAAGATGTTCAATTAAACTAAATGATATTTAACAGATTTATCGATAGTTTTATTTTTTCTAAACCAGAGATATTAATCAATATCCAGCAAAAGTGTTATGTCATTACAGGGTGCAGCAAAAATATCCCCAGCATTTTAAACTATCCCATGTTTTCTGCAAGTAAACTTAGGCAAATTGTAATGATAGCTCCATCGAACTAATGTCTTATTTTCCCAGATACAATCAGTTACGATTATGGTATGGACCGGTGTGTATATGTTGAAATGTATTCTTATGACTGGTGAATCTGTGATTACTACTTAGAGAGGTTTTAATGTTCATACCATGTTAAGTCGGAATGATGCTGATCCGGATAGAATTTTCGATGCAAAGCAATATCGATTTTATATCCGAAACTAAATAGTGGTTAATCATTCTTGCATGTTAGTCTATGTGAGGAAAGGATATTAAATTAACTACCGTTCATATTATCAGCGTTATTCGGACTATTGTCCCCATCTTCATTGTTATTTGTACAACGTTTCGGCCGATATACCCTCCGGCATTCTTCAGGTATTTCTTGTCGGACTCGGGAACCTTCTCGGACTCGGGAACCTTCTTTTCGAACTCGGGAACTTTCTTGTCGTATTCGGGAGCCATCATGGAACTTTGAACCTAACACTTTATTTATTCCACGGAGGTATCCTGAATACGACAAGAAAGTTCCCGAGTTCGAAAAGAAGGTTCCCGAGTCCGAGAAGGTTCCAAAGTCCGACAAGAAATACCTGAAGAAGGCCGGAGGGTATATCGGCCGAAACGTTGTACAAATAACAATGAAGATGGGGACAATAGTCCGAATAACGCTGATAATACTAATCTTCAAGCCTCATCTCAATATTCAGAGAAAAACTACCGTATTTGCGCAGAGCCTGGCGTAAGGCAGGTTTGGTTTGTTTAGGTATCTAAGTTATACCAAATGATTAATCAATATTTCAAATGAATCGTTGATATCATAATTTTCAAAGCTTGGAACGGTAGTATTAATCTACTAGTGTTATTCTTAGATGGGGAGTTGCATGAGAATTTTGCGTGCGGTCTTAAACAAATACTAGAAACAACAGCCCACAAAAAAGCAGCTATAGGGCCTCTTGCTCCATATCACACAAACCTTCCGAGTAAGACGAACAAGACATGCTTACCACTGCTGATTAAGCAAGGATGAACTCTTAGTGACGTTCTCCTGCGGAACCTGCACAGGGGCATACCATTGCGGGTCGCCCTGCCATGTCCTACATCGATCAGCTCCGCGTTAATTCTAGATGCTGCACAGAGGACCTCCCGGGGCAATGGCAGATAGGGATGGTTGGCGAGAGATTGTCATAGATATCCGTGCTACTATCGTGACATGATGCTGATGCTGCTGCAGTTGATGATGATATTGGGGCTCACAGAACACCCCATTCCCAATTCTGCTTCGGTTGAGTGACATTGTTCGGCTACCCCCCTCATCTAAATGGTCAATCGGTGGTGACCCCGGCAAGATCCCTCGTAAGATTACCAAGAGAGTGAGATACTGGCACTGGACCTGAGACCAATGCCCTTATACAGTGAGGTGGACAGACAAACACCCCACTAATGATTAAGTAAAAAGTAATATTTACATTTAATTAAAAAGATTTCCACTTGTAAACTTAAACCATTTTAGGAAGTTTAAGTTAGGTGAATTGAAAAATAGAGGAGCCTTATTTCTACGGACGGACGGACAGACATTTTGTGAGTCATAATAAGATTTAATCAAATTTGATTTTCTCTCTCTTTTAAAAATTTTTTTTTTAGAATAATAACATCAAATTCGACACCTGGAGAAGCTTATTAACGAGTCTAATAGAATCAAGTTGTTTATTATATAGAATGAAACGTGTTTAAAAGGAAATATTGCAATAATGAAGCTTCTTTATTTTCTGTCTTTTTCTTTATCTCTCCATCTTTGCCTGTTTCTGTCTTTTTATCTATGTATCTCTCTCTTTCTCTCTCTCTTCTCTCTCTCTCTCTCTCTCTATATATATATATATATATATATATATATATATATATATATATATATATATATATATATAATGAGTGATAAGTATCGTATAACGCTAAGAATATATATATAATGCAATGATGTAATGTATATAAATGTAATCATGTAATGTAATAATTATATATATATATAATGTAATCATTTAATATATATATATATATATATATATATATATATATATATATATATATATATAATGAGTGTTGAGTATTGTATAACGCTAAGAATATATATATAATGCAATGTATATAAAATGTAATCATGTAATGTATAATATATATATATATATAATGTAATCATAATAATATATTATATATATATATATATATATATATATATATATATATATATATATATATATAATGAGTGTTGAGTATTGTATAACGCTAAGAATATATATAAATGCAATGATGTAATGTATATAAATGTAATCATGTAATGTATGTATATATATATATATATAATGTAATCATGTAATGTATATATATATATATATATATATATATATATATATATATATATATATATATAATGAGTGTTAAGTTTCGTATAACGCTAAGAATATATATATAATGCAATGATGTAATGTATATAAAATGTAATCCTGTAATATATATTAATGTATCATATAATATATATATATATATATATATATATATACATATATATATATATATATATATATATATATATATATATAAAAATATATATATATATATATATAATGAGTGTTAAGTATCGTATAATGCTAAAATATATATATAATGCAATGATGTAATGTATATAAATGTAATCATGTAATGTATATATATATAATGTAATCATGTAATATATATATATATATATATATATATATATATATATATATATATATATAATGAGTGTGTTGAGAATCATATAATGTAAAGGAAGCATGAGAATAAATTAAACCCGGTGTATTTTAGCAGATTTTCTTTCATGATATTGCGTGCATCCAGGTTGTTATTCAAAAAGCAAGTTTTATTCAAATTGTACATTATCATAACAAAGAAAGACCCATTTATTTTGCCCAGAAATTAAATTCTAAAATATCAAAAAATATTTATTTAATTGGATTTTATTCATAACTTCATTTTTCTTTCGAGTAATGTGCTCCTTGTTATGCACTTATAACATGTTTAATTGAGCTACGTTATTCAAATTGCTTCAAAAATTGAATCTATGTTCAGGATATGTGTGAATAGAATTTTGAAAGAATTGACGGTTAAATAACAAAAACTCTTTTTGTGTAATCAATTAGGATGGGTTGAATTGCATAATATCTATCGGAATGAATTTGGAGAACCGAGTTCTAATATCAGTGTTGCAATCTTGGTTGCGATTTTATAAAGTTTAATATATTCCTTGAAGTAGTTATGAGGGAGAAAAAAATGTAGTGACCGTAGATAATCTTTGTCAGTCAATCTGTAGTCTTACTTGGCAGAAAGATTGGACCATATTACATTTAGGCACCCCCTTTTATCTCGATTAAGAAAGGACATGTTTTTCATTCATACCGTCAATATCCGGTTGTTTGTTAGGGGTTAGGGTTAGAGTTAGGGTTAGGGGTTAGTTTTATAATAAAAACATATCTAAAAATCGTCTGTTAAAACAACCGGATATTGACGGTGTAAATGAAAAAAATGTCCTTTCTTAATCGAGATCAAAAAGGGGTGCCAAAAGGTCATATGGTCCGAAAGATAGTAGTATCAGTTACTCCTTGTCTATTTATATGTAGTATTCCTTGGCAGAAAAATTGGAGTATCAGTTACTCCATGCCAGTCAATCTGTATTATTCCTGGGTAGAAAGATTGTGTTATTATTTACTCCTTGTCTGTCAATCTGTAGTATTCATGTGTAGAAAGATTGTAGTATCAGTTACTCCTTGTCCGGCAATCTGTATTACTCCTGGGTAGAAAGATTGTAATATCAATTACTATTTGTCTATTTATCTGTAGTATTCCTTGGTAGAATAAATTGTAGTATCAGTTACTCCTTTTCTGTCAATCTGATTTATTCCTGGGTAGAAAAATTGTAGTATCATTTACTCCATGCCTGTCAATCTGTATCATTCCTGGGTAGAAAGATTGTGTTATTATTTACTCCTTGTCTGTCAATCTGTAGTATTCCTTGGCAGAAAAATTGTAGTATCAGTTACTCCTTGTCCGGCAATCTGTATTATTCCTGGGTAGAAAGATTGTAATATCAATTACTCTTTGTCTATTTATCCCTAGTATTCCTTGGTAGAATAAATTGTAGTATCAGTTACTCCTTTTCTGTCAATCTGTATTATTCCTGGGTAGAATAAATTGTAGTATCAGTTACTCCATGTCTGTCAATCTGTATTACTCCTGGGTAGAAAGATTGTGTTATTATTTACTCCTTGTCAGTCAATCTGTAGTATTACTTGGTAGAATGATTGTAGTTCCAGTCACTTCTTGTCTGGCAATCTGTATTATTCCTGGGTAGAAAGATTTTAGTATCATATACTTCATGTGTGTCAATCTGTAGTATTCCTTATTAGAAAAATTGTTGTATCATTTCCTCCTTTTCTGTCAATCTGTATTATTCCTGGGTAAAAAGATTGTAATATCATTTACTCCTTGTCTGTTAATCTTTAGTATTCATTCTGGAGTGGAATCCAGTCGGCAACAAATTTTAGGACGATTTATCAATGACCTTAAATATGTTTTTGTCGTTTTTCCATTGGTTAATCCAGCTCCAGCTACATGATAGAGTCTATAAATATAAATAGTGACTTTTCGTACAACTTATGCCCATAGATAATCTAACACCCAGCAGCCCCCGTATTGATTTAGAAATGATAAACTTAAGAATAATATGAATC
>CM042144.1:2204316-2214316 GCA_023376005.1 Doryteuthis pealeii | reverse complement strand
ATATTTGTTATGTTAAGGCTTTTAGTTGCCGTAGGTGTTTTATTTTTAGTCAGGATGAAAAAGAACTATAATTGTTCTTTTCATTTAGAAAATAGCATCTTATTAATAACACTGTAGAGAAAACATTATGTTTTATATTTAGTCAGAATGCAAAAGAACTTTTATTTTTGAGAAGACATTATGTCCTTTTGATTTAGAAAAAAATAATTATCTTGGGATATTTTCAAAATAATTTCCACGAATACGAAAAACAATAATTTCCTAACCTCCCACACACTCACACGTTCATATATATATATATATATATATATATATATATATATATATATATATAATATGTATGTATGTATGTATATGTATATATATATATACTACTCTTGGCAATAATTATAAAATTAGTTGAAATAAGACATTTTAACTTTAATTATATAAGGGATGTTTGAGAATACTCTCATGGAAGGCATTTTATCCTTCTTGAGAGAAATAAGAATATATCGAAAATTATGAATCAGATAAAAAGATACATACACGTAACTATCTAAAAAAATGCACCTGTAATGGAAACCTGAATACTAACATTTATCTCACACTCTGACAATGTTGGCATTAAATAACCCATAGGATTGGTATGTCATTAAACAAACGAAACCAAACTATACGATAAGCACACTTAGGTGTTTTTCAGTAGTTCTTTTGTTTGTTAGCAGTAAATACATAACTTTTAAGCTAATTATTGGATGGTATTGCATATAAGGTGTGTGCTAGATTCCCGCTTATACTTATAGACTGGCCAAGGTCACGTGATTGACTCTTCTAACCAATCACTGACAGTACTACTGGTCGGATAAGATACTTAAACGCATATAGGAGTGCCGGGATCTTTACCAATACTCAAGAAAGACTTATACGATTACCAGTAACTCAGAACACTTTAGTAACCAAAGGATTCACATTGTCGACGGACTCTTTATCAAGGATTCCACCAGATAAGCGCTTCTGCTATAAGGCCAAGGAATGGCCCTTAAACACTTAACACTAATACCCTCGAGAAAGGTGTGAACTCTCCTCATCCCTCAGCAATAGATTAAATAGCATCACTACAGATCTTCAACAAGGATAGCTTTGACATTAAATAACCCACGTAGGTTGATGTGCCATTAAACAAACGTCCTACGGAAGTCAATAAATCTTATAAAGGAAGATAGTGTTTAAAAAGTCCCAGAGGCCGAAGATATCCCACATACATTTTTGAATGAAATATTACAATATCAATTATTTTCAGTTATTTTTCCGACAGTAACCCGGGCAGGTGGTGTCATGCAAGGCGTTGGGTAGTCAGTGTTCTAAGGGTTAAATGCTGTTCTGATACAATAAATATAAATTAATTTTACCATTCTGCACGTCAGGACTCACCATAAATGCCGTGTAAATTGAGAACTATGCAAACTGGCAGTAAAGGGATAGAGTTCTTAGAAGAATGGGCGATCAGGTTTATGGGATGTAATGTCAACGCGTACAAAATGTCGTAGATCTGTCAAAATATAGGAATAAGGGGTGACGTCTGCAGAGCTTGGTTGGTTGGTTGGTTGGTTGGGTGGGGTTTTGGCTATTCTTCTTTCTTCTATATATTAATACTCGTGTGTGTGTGTTATAATAAATGTTAAGTGATTTTTTACATATGCATATATATCTTACTTTGAATTTTTGTTTATCTATAATTCCAATCGCAATTTAAATGTTCTCCTAACAAATAAACATGTTGTGGTAAAAATCCCCTCTATATTGCTATCTTCACTACAAAACGAGAAGAAAAATAATCTAAAACTAGAATGATACAAACTTCTCCGTGTTGAGTTGGTTGGTTTTACGGCATGTCAACCCTTTTGTATTATTTAATACCAAAGTTATTTCCAGCAACTACATAGTCTCAAATATATACTAATCATACTCAATTGTGAATAGTTATATCCTCAAGTAAATATTCTTTATTTAAACAATTTTACGCCGTTATATAGTTTCAAGTAATCCTATTTAATACTAATGATTTGTACACAATTATATGGTTTCAGGTAACTATAACTATTCAATAATACCAATAATAACAATCAGTGATATGGTTTTAAGTATTACAATTACGTATTTGTACGACATTTATCATCTTGCAACTACTGTTTAAAAATGAGACCGCCCAAATCGTTCAAGATGAAATGAAAAAATGTAAATCCTGATTATCTGGTGTTGCTTCTCCACCGAATTCTTATTTCTCATGAATGCCCTCACCACAGCTAAATAATGGACCTTTCCGTTTTTATCGTAAACGAAGAAAGGGAAGAAAAGGGACATGCTACACAGAAAAATATAATAAGAAAGAAACAAAAAAAAAGAAGAAAGGAAGTAGGGGAAAATAGAGAGAGGAGGGGAGCTCGCGAAAGCGATAACGTGCGCTCACCCCCTCTCTCTAGCTTTTCCCGACTCTCTTTCTTTCTTTTTATATTTTTCTGTGTAGCATGTTCTTTTTATTCCCTTAATAATAAAAACGGAAATGTGACGATAAAAGAACTTAGCGGAGAATAAAACCAGATAATCAGGATTTACACGTTTGCCTTTCATCTTGGAGGATTTAAACGGTCTCCTTTTCAACCTGAGGACGTTGCAAGATGATAACGGTCGTACTTTTAAGGAACACTTTTAAGAAACACGAGTATTAATATATAGATTGAAATGTGGCAGTCAATTTGAATATTGGTAACCCTTTTTGGTGTATGACAATATTATACACTTTATTTGCACCTGTCGAGTGGACAATCACTTTAAAAAATATAGTTCTTGGTTTATTATAATTCGGGAATATTTTATGAATGTAAATTGCAATTCTTTTATTTTATTACAAGGTTGCTGTCTCTAATATTCAAGTGATATATATATATAAATTTGGTAAGTTTTGAGTGAGTTTTGTTTAACGGCATATAAACATTTGTGGGTCATTTAATGCCAAAAAAGGTTATTATGGATTTCAGTCTTTAAAGTAGTGGGTTTATGGAGGTATTCGTTTATGTTTTGTTAGATCTTGTTGCAAAGGTTGCTTCTGGGTTTGTAATTTCAAAGAGGTCTTTTAGTTTTTTTGTTTGATAATATTTGGCGCGGGTTTGTCTAAGGCTGTTACATTTTAGGAGGATGTGTTTGATTGTGAGTTGTACTTTGCATATTGGGCATACTGTGGTATCCTCCCTTTTTAAAAGGGAGGAATGCCCCAGTATGCCCAAAATGTGTCTTGACATTTTCTAAGGTTTTTGAATTGGTTTTAATGAATGGATCGTGTATGGAGATGTCTAATTAAAAGTTGTTTTTTTTTACTCGTATATGCATTTTGGGCAAGAAAATCCTTTATCTAATTAGCAAGATTCTTTAAAAAATCTCTAAGTTTACATTTATAAATTTATCTTTTTAATTTTGCTTTATGATTTTTGAAACAAAGAATCATATCTGATTTGGTAAAAAAGTTTCTTCAACAGAAACGGGATTTTTTTTTCAATATATTGTGGCTTTATGCAGCAAAACATCCAGAAAGTTTACGCAAAAAAATAATGTTTGGTTTTCTTTTAACTCTTTGTTTACTTAAAACCGCTCACAGTGGCTCTCTCACTACACCCAAGTACAAAACTGATGGTTAGTTACTTATAATTGGGCAGACGGATCGGATTACAATAATAATAGGATTTTTTTTCATTAGAATAAGTTCTGTGGTGAATAGATAGTGAACTTTGAAATATCCCATCACACAATTCTTCAAAGACAATACTTCCAAACCGTTGTTGTATCAGTGCTACTGTATGGCTGCACCACTTGGACTCTAACAAAGCGTACAGAGAATAAACTACAAGGGAACTGCACACGAATGCTGCATGTGATCTTAAACAAATCATGGAAACAACATCCCACAAGGAAGCAGCTGTACGGCCACTTGCCCCGAATCACACAAACCATCCAAGTGAGACGAACAAGACATGCTGGAAACTGCTGGAGAAGTAACGACGAACTCATAAGCGACGTTCTCCTATTGAAACCAGCACATGGACACGCAGGCTGTCCAGCAAAAACCTACATTGACCAGCTCAGCGCGGATATTGGATGCTGCGGAGAGGAACTCCTGAGAGTTGGATTAGTTTGGTAATATAAGCTCCACTACTTAAATTTATAGACTCTGCGTGCGCGCGTGGATTAAAGCCAGCCAATCAACAAGCTCGAATACGTGGTTAGTTAACTACTTAATCGCTGATCTTGAAAGCCGTTCATTTGCACGTATTCGCCACGGATGAGCGGATCAGCAACCGTGGAACAACCAAGGATTCTTCACTAAGGAACAAGCAAAGGATTCTACCTAACACCGAGGAACAACCAAGGATTCTCCACAAACGAACAACCAAAGGATTCTACCTAACACTAAGGAACACAAGGGATCTCCACTGTAAACTGCTCTCACTTACAGCCTAAAAATGGCCACAAAAATCGTAACATCAAGGTCAATGAATGATGGGAATGGCGGACGAGAGATTGTTATGGATATCCATGCTACTAGAGTGTCATGATGATGATGATGATGATATATATAAATTCAAAAGCTGATTTTCAATTACCTGTGGTCACAATCTTCCCTTCTCAAATGAATGTGATAGAGAACTTAACATTTTATAATCGGCTGCCAACTTTCCGGCCACACTGCAATATCGGTGAGTGCGGAAGCCAGCCTTTGTAACCACATGTTAGACACTATCTTTAAATGAATTTTTTGTTTGTTTTGTTGTTGTTGTTTTTTTTTACCTTTAAATCTTCAAAGAATTAAAAATTTGCGAGCGCCTGGTATAAGGTTTTTGGAGTCAGACACGCCGACCATTATTAAAGATTTCGATTCTCACTTAGTTCCCTTTACATCTGTCCTTGGGATAAATGAAAGTAAGCTTAGGACATGTCAACTTTTAAAAAAATGTTGGGCTGTCTAGAGAGTACAGACCAATGTACACAATGCTATTTCTATGTATATTTAGTTTTTAGATATCTTCGATTATAATCAAATCTTCATAATTTACAAATGCTGGACAGTTTTAAGTAGAATTTCAATGCTATTTCTATGTATATTTTAGTTTTTAAATATCTTCATTATAAATCAAATCTTCATAATTTACAAATGCTGGACAGTTTTAAGTAGAATTTAATGCTATTTCTATGTATATTTTAAT
The DNA here is from genome assembly GCA_023376005.1 of Doryteuthis pealeii. Taxonomy (NCBI): domain Eukaryota; kingdom Metazoa; phylum Mollusca; class Cephalopoda; order Myopsida; family Loliginidae; genus Doryteuthis; species Doryteuthis pealeii. Next base: position 2,209,082 of record CM042144.1, on the reverse strand, counting down.
TTTTAAATATCTTCGATTATAAATCAAATCTTCATAATTTACAAATGCTGGACAGTTTTAAGTAGAATTTAATGCTATTTCTATGTATATTTTAATTTTTAGATATCTTCTTATAAATCAAATCTTCATAATTTACAAATGCTGGACAGTTTTAAGTAGAATTTAATGCTATTTCTATGTATATTTTAATTTTTAATATCTTCAAATATAAATCAAATCTTCATAATTTACAAATGCTGGACATTTAAGTAGAATTTCAATGCTATTTCTATGTATATTTTAGTTTTTAGATATCTTCGATTATAAATCAAATCTTCATAATTTACAAATGCTGGACAGTTTTAAGTAGAATTTCAATGCTATTTCTATGTATATTTTAATTTTTAGATATCTTCGATTATAAATCAAATCTTCATAATTTACAAATGCTGGACAGTTTTAAGTAGAATTTCAATGCTATTTCTATGTATATTTTAGTTTTTAGATATCTTCGATTATAAATCAAATCTTCATAATTTACAAATGCTGGACAGTTTTAAGTAGAATTTCAATGCTATTTCTATGTATATTTTAGTTTTTAGATATCTTCGATTATAAATCAAATCTTCATAATTTACAAATGCTGGACATTTTTAAGTAGAAATTTAATGCTATTTCTATGTATATTTAAGTTTTTAAATATCTTCGACTATAAATCAAATCTTCATAATTTACAAATGCTGGACATTTTTAAGTAGAATTTCAATGCTATTTCTATGTATATTTTAGTTTTTAAATATCTTCGATATAAATCAAATCTTCATAATTTACAAATGCTGGACAGTTTTAAGTAGAATTTAATGCTATTTCTATGTATATTTTTAATTTTTAAATATCTTCAATATAAATAAATCTTCAATTTACAAATGCTGGACAGTTTTAAGTAGAATTTCAATGCTATTTCTATGTATATTTTTAATTTTTAGATATCTTCGAATATAAATCAAATCTTCATAATTTACAAATGCTGGACAGTTTTAAGTAGAATTTCAATGCTATTTCTATGTATATTTTATTTTTAGATATCTTCAAATATAAATCAAATCTTCATAATTTACAAATGCTGGACAGTTTTAAGTAGAATTTCAATGCTATTTCTATGTATATTTTAGTTTTTAGATATCTTCAAATATAAATCAAATCTTCATAATTTACAAATGCTGGACAGTTTTAAGTAAATTTCAATGCTATTTCTATGTATATTTTAGTTTTTATATCTTCGATTATAAATCAAATCTTCATAATTTACAAATGCTGGACAGTTTTAAGTAGAATTTCAATGCTATTTCTATGTATATTTTTAATTTTTAAATATCTTCAAATATAAATAAAATCTTCATAATTTACAAATGCTGGACAGTTTTAAGTAGAATTTCAATGGTATTTCTATGTATATTTTAATTTTTAGATATCTTCGACTATAAATCAAATCTTCATAATTTACAAATGCTGGACAGTTTTAAGTAGAATTTCAATGCTATTTCTATGTATATTTTAGTTTTAGATATCTTCTAATATAAATCAAATCTTCATAATTTACAAATGCTGGACAGTTTTAAGTAGAATTTCAATGCTATTTCTATGTATATTTTAATTTTTAGATATCTTCAAATATAAATCAAATCTTCATAATTTACAAATGCTGGACAGTTTTAAGTAGAATTTCAATGCTATTTCTATGTATATTTTATTTTTAGATATCTTCGACTATAAATCAAATCTTCATAATTTTTGAAAAAAAAAGCAAGGACCGTTTATATCTAATGTATATCTATTTACCGTTCGTTAATGTTTTTATGTTCGTAGTTTTCTCCGGACATAAATACATAAACACCAACTTTGTAGCAAATTGTCAGTTTAACATGAACATATTTGCATTTTTATTTCTCATCTTTATTTCCTTGGCCTCCAAATTCAATTTTATCAATCTACAAATGATACCATTTCTTTTTTTGTCACTCGATTTGATATTTTCATTGGATTTGTGTCACTCTCAATTTGATATTCATTTTTCCTAAGGTTTTAATTCTTCTTTTTTCATTGCTATTATTCTCTCTCTCTCTCTCTCTCTCTCTCTCTCTCTCTCTCTCTCTCTCTCTCTCTCTCACTCTCCTCTCTTTCTCTCTCTCTCACTCACTCTCTCACTCACTCTCTCTCTTTCTCTTTCTCTCACTCACTCTCTCTCTTTCTCTCTCTCACTCACTCCTTTTTCTCTCTCTCTTTTCTCTCTCTCTCTCTTTCTCTCTCTCACTCACTCTCTCTCTTCTCTTTCTCTCACTCACTTTCTCTCTCTTTCCTCTCACTCTCTTTCTCTCTCAACCTCTCTCTCTCTCTCTTTCTCTTCTCTCACTCCACTCTCTCTCTCTTTCTCTCTCTCTCTCTAAATCACACTCTCTCTTTCTCTCTCTCTCTCTCTCTCTCTCTCAATCACTCTCTTCTCTCTTTTCTCTCTCTCTCTCACTCTTTCTCACTCACTCTCTCTCTTCTTCTCTCTCAATCACTCTCTCTCTCTCTCTCTCTCTCTCACTCTCTCTCTCTCTCTCTTTCTCTCTCTCACTCACTCTCTCTCTTTCTCTCTCTCTCTCTTTCTCACTCTCTCTCACTCATTCTCTCTCTCTCTTTCCCCCTCTCTCTCTCTCTCTCTCTCTCTCTCTCTCTCTCTCTCACACACACACACACACATTGTGTATAGTTCTTTGTTATTGACCTACCAAACTTGTTTTTATTTTTACCTTTAACACCATATTATATATTTTACACTGACCGAGAGAAAATCATGAAAATTTGAATTTTGTGCTTTTTACAAATTTGACACTATCAGATTATTAATATCATGTTCTTTGTTTTGGAATCAACTGATAATAAGGCAAAAAGTAAAAGATTTAATTGCCATCTACTATTTTAGCTAAATTTAATCATTAACCCTCTCACCATTGTAATTATCAAATATCTAACCCAATTCAAATTTCCTTCTTTCAGTCAAATTGTATGACAAACCTTTCCTTTCTTTAATCAAATAACTTTATACTTGATATATAAATATTTATATCTGAATAGACATACGTGTTGATAAAGTGAAAGAAAGAGAGAGAAGTAGAGATGGATAAATCTGTTATATAATGGGCGTGACGTGGAACCATGAGAGTGGTCTGAGATATGGATTAGTACTGAAAGTTTTAGTCAGGAACACAGGAGAACGGAAAAGTTTAAGAGATGATTTTGCATGGACTTGGCATTTTTTGATTGGACAAGCAAATGGTACGTGGCAAAGTGGCAGAGAAGAGAACTGAGAGGTGAGAGTGAAAATTGAGTTTGGGAGAATGCGTTAAGGGGGCAAGACAGGAAATGTCTTGCTCTCGGCAGTTATAATTTAAAATAAATAAAATACTCATGAGAAAAAAAAGAAGCGGCCGTGTGTTATTACTAAAAACTCCTAAATTATTCGCTATGCAAACTTGAATTTTTTAAAAAAGGTAGTTATTTGCTATGTAAATTTGGCAATAAAAATGATTTTACATACTTGACACTTTTAGCACTTGACAATTTTCACAAGTTCTTTTAATTTTGATTTTTCATAAAAATGTAAATTTTAACAAAATCAAAGATACGTGATTCCAAGTTAACAGACTTGAAAAACTGTAAAAGTTGTTAGATAAAATAACTGGTCCATTATATCTTTTATTCAATATATAAACACTGAAAATTTCATTAAATTCGATTAATTCCCTGATTTTTGGGGTTTTTTTTCTTTCGGCAGGGTGACCATAAATACGATAGTTGAATATAGGTCCGTTGAGTTCTATTTAACCTGAAAACGTTTTAACTTAAAAAAAAAAAAACACGGCCTAAATTAAAATAGTAAATTGATATTTATTTAGTATTCCAAATAAAAATTATGGTTTTAGCACCGGGAAAAAATTCCAGACACTGACCAATTACATAATAAACGATATTCGGAAACTTTACCAAAAGTCCCTCAGCCCTCAAGCTGGTTCCAGACATCATAGAACTGCCAGCTAACAAAACAGCAGCCCAGCAACAAATAGTATTCCAGCCTTCTCTGATGTAGTACCGGTACAGAGATAAGTATATTCAATGTTTCTTTATCCACGCATAGTTTTTGCTCCATTAGAAGAGCCGTACAATCAACGTATACACATCATCTCTCCAGTTGGAAATGAGTGCAAGATGTAAAGAAGAGTTAAAACGTCATCATCTCAGCGATTCAAATTAGGAGAGCGTAAAGTAACAAACGTATTTAACACATCTCTCCATTCCGACGAGGAGAGCGCGTAGTGTTACAGACAGAAGTAATTAAATGTATCCATTGATAATTGGATTCCGAATGTGGATTATTCTGATTTATTCAAGTAAATGTTTCTCTTGTGATTTGCATAAATCCTACGTGATTGAAAGACAGATTAAATGTTATAGATGTATGGAGGGTGAAGAACAATTCCTCAACGACATTTTGAAAACAAAAACAAAAACAACATCAACAACAACAATAACAACAACAACAAATAAAAATATAAAAAAGTCAGATGCATCAATTCTCTCTCTCTCTCTCTCTCTCTCTCTCTCTCTCTCTCTCTCTCTCTCACTCTCTCTGTCTGTGTCTCTTTCTCTTTTTCTGTCTGTCTGTCTATCTATCTCTCTCTTTCTCTTTCTTTGTATCTCTGTCTGTCTGTGTCTCTTTCTTTTTCTGTCTGTCTCTATGTCTCTCT
>CM042144.1:2191816-2194316 GCA_023376005.1 Doryteuthis pealeii | reverse complement strand
GTCTGTCTGTCTGTCTGTCTGTCTCTCTCTCTCTCTCTATCACATGAAAACTATCACTGAAGTCTCACTCTCACCATTTATATACCCGATGTCAATGTGAGTGTATAATATTACCACGATTCTAAATAGCGGGTTTGATATTCGCTGGAAGACCGATACTTGCGGTCTTGTATCACATCCTTCTCCGGTGAACGGATTGGATTAATGTATTCTCGTGAAATAATAATAATAATAATAATAATAATAATAATAAGAAGAAGAAGAAGAAGAAGAAGAAGAAGAAGAAGTCACTCAGACTCCAGTGAAAGACCATCAGCTAATGCTGATGTGAAAACTCAAAAATAAGAATAAGAATAAGAATAAGAATAAGAATATGAAGAAGAATAAGAAAATAAGAATAAGATTAAGAAGAAGAATAGGAAGAATAAGAAGAATATTAATAATAATATTAATGATAAGCATAAGAATAAAAATAAGAATAAGAATAAGAAAAATAAGAATAAGAATAAGAATAAGAAGTATAAGTGAATAAGAATAATATTAAGAATAATAAGAATAAGAATAAGAATAAGAATAAGAATAAAAAGAATAAGAATAAGATTAAGAAATAGAATAAGAAGAATAAGAATAAGAATAAAAGTATAAGTGAATAAGAATAAGAATAATAAGAATAAGAATAAGAATAAAAAGAATAAGAATAAGAATTAAGAATAGAATAAGAAGAATAAGAAGAATAAGAATAAGAAGAATAAGAATAAGAATAAGAAGTATAAGTGAATAAGAATAATATTAAGAATAATAAGAATAAGAATAAGAATAAGAATAAAAAGAATAAGAATAAGATTAAGAATAGGAATAAGAGAATAAGAGAATAAGAATAAGAAGAATAAGAATAAGAATAAGAAGTATAAGTGAATAAGAATAATATTAAGAATAATAAGAATAAGAATAAGAATAAGAATAAAAAGAATAAGAATAAGATTAAGAATAGGAATAAGAAGAATAAGAAGAATAAGAATAAGAAGAATAAGAATAAGAATAAGAAGTATAAGTGAATAAGAATAATATTAAGAATAATAAGAATAAGAATAAGAATAAAAAGAATAAGAATAAGATTAAGAATAAGAATAGAAGAAAATAAGAAGAATAAGAATAAGAATAAGCATAGTACCATATATTTATCTAGTGTGTATTCAGAATAGGCCCCGTTTTTTGTTTGATGAATGCTATGTAAAAAGGATAAGAGGTGATGAGAATAAAAGAGGAAAAAAGAAAAGAAAAAGAAAAGAAAACATTGAAATAAAAATGACCAGTTTAATCTCATCTGACTGTCTGGCTGTCTCTGTATCTCTCTGTCTCTCTGTCTCTCTCGCTCTCTATTTTACACCCGAGATGTCTCTCTCTATATAATCGAGAACTCTCCCTGTTTATGTTTATACCTGATGTTGGGTATATAACAGTTGGTCTTGGGTGTATTCTGGGATGTAATTACCCCCAACACATTTTCCTGACCTGACAGTGTCTTAAGAATCAAATATTAAACTTGGTTTGGGATAGAGCCAAATTGATAACTGCATGTACTGAATGAAATGCTCGTCAAGAAGATGGGACATCTAAATGAATTCTTTGTATTTTTTCCTAATGTCTAAATGTCTAAATAAAAATATGGAAATCAGAGTTTGTGTAATGTGAGCGGGAGAGAAAATTAGGATAGTAAAGTGAGAGATTCAAATGTTTAAAAAAAGAAAACTTGATAAATTAGAGACTAAGAATCTCTAATCTCATCTGTCTATCTCTGTCTCTCTGTCTACATCTCTGTCTGTCTGTCTGTCTGTCTGTGTCTCTGTCTCTCTGTCTCTACCTCTGTCTGTCTGTCTGTCTGTCTCTGTCTCTATGTCTCTACCTCTGTCTTTCTGTCTGTCTCTCTTCTGTCTCTACCTCTGTCTCTCTGTCTGTCTGTCTCTCTCTCTGTCTCTACCTCTGTCTGTCTGTCTGTCTCCGTCTCTTTCTCTCTCTCTCTCTGACTACCTCTCTCTCTCTCTGTCTCTGTCTCTACCTCTGTCTCTCTCTCTGTCTCTCTCTGACTCCACCTCTCTCTCTCTAACTCTACCTCTCTCTCTCTCTGTCTCTACCTCTGTCTCTCTCTACCTCTGTCTCTCTCTCTCTCTGTCTCTCTGTCTCTACCTCTGTCTCTCTGTCTGTCTCTCTGTCTGTCTCTATCTCTGTCTCTACCTATGTCTCTCTCTCTCTCTGTCTCTACCTCTGTCTCTCTGTCTCTCTGTCTGTCTGTCTCTCTCTCTACCTCTGTGTCTGTCTCTTTCTGTACCTCTGTCTGTCTGTCTGTCTCTCTCTCTCTACCTCTCTCTCTACCTCTCTACCTGTCTCTGTCTCTGTCTCTCTCTCCTCTCTCTCTCTCTCTCTCTCTCTCTCTTCTCTCTCTTCTCTCTCTCTATTACACCCGAGATGGCTCTCTCTATAGACTCGAGAACTCTCTCCGTTT
>CM042144.1:2184316-2189316 GCA_023376005.1 Doryteuthis pealeii | reverse complement strand
ATGGGGACAGAATGGGGTATATATATATATATATATATATATATATATATATATAATATATATATATATATAGAGAGAGAGAGAGAGAGAGATAGAGAGAGAAAGAGAGATAAAGAGAGAGAGAGAGACGTACTGAGATAGAGAGAAACAAACTGAGATAGGTATGTTCTTGTTTCCTTGTTAATGGCATATCAACCATCGTTGGTTATTGAATGCCAAAACCATCCTTGTATAAAATCAATAATTGATATTTAACCAATAGCTGGGGAAGTACTGGTTCATGCCTTTCTAGACGGTATTAGTCCAAAAGTAAACGTAATAGAGCAACTGGAGTTCGAAATCGCTTACTACGATGCCACAGTCCAGAACGTTACTCATTACGCCACGGGGGCGTTCATCTTGATTTTGTTAACCCTTTTATATCTGAGATAGATATATAGATATGAACAGAAAAGTATCCTATACTTGTGGATAGATCTATCAATCTCGTTAGCTACCTACCTACCTAGCTGTCTTTTTGTTTGTACACATGCATAAGTTTAAAGCGTATTATCCGTCTGAAGATCAATATCTTACGTGAAACTTAGAGTTACGGAAAAGGTGTTGTGCGAAGTTATATCTAAATTTTAGGTGTTAAACATTTGGTGTTGTAAAAGCATCGTCAACTGTTAAATATTATTTTCAAATATTATTTACTAAAGGATTGACTTTTGAACAATGGGATCCTAGGACTGCATCACCCATGGAAGAAGTGTGTGGACCACAAGGGGGTCTATGTTGAAAAAATAAACCTCGTTTGGTTACATTCCATGAGATTATCTTGGTAAGCCTATGCAATTTACATCTGATTCTGGTATACAGACAATATATATATATATATAATATATATATATATATATATATATATATATTATGGATTCTCTCGTCGATTTTCGACGCATGAGGGTTCACACACACAATGAACACCCACACAGTGATTTGTTTATAGTGGTGAAGGCTTGTGTTGGACCATCTACACTTTTTGGCACAGTCGATAGGAAAGAATTGGTTCATCAAGGGTTGCCACAAACCCAATCAACGACCGACCTCAGGAATTTTAAATTCAGAGTTATACCTCTCCTAGACTGGTTACCTACCCAAAGTTGAAGGGCCCAGTCTGCCCTACTATTTAAGCCATAGCTGGAGGGAATTTTGAATTCAGAGTTATCCATCTCCTAGACTGGTTACCTACCCAAGGCTGAAGGGCCCAGTCTGCCCTACTATTTAACCCATAGCTGGAGGGAGATTATATGGATTCATACCTTTCCCAAGTGTATTAGCGCTATGTGAAATGCCAACAGCTTCGTCTATATATATATATATATATATATATATATATATATATATAATATATATAATATTATTATTATTATTATATTATGTATATTTTTGAAGGAAATTACAATGCGTATATCGTATAAAATTCGATAATTATTGAAAATAATCATGACAAGCAAACTCGGCGAATAACGCGCGCGACGTGGAACACCGTACAGCTGTTTCAACTTTATTAAGTCTCATCAGCGGTATCAAATTTTATAGGATATATGCATTGTAATTGCCCTCAAAAATATAAATAATAATATACTTTACTTAACAATGCTTCAAAAGCAAATTATCAAATTCTATTATTCTTAACCCTGAGCAGGGGCCTAATTTGCGATTCTTCCCAAGCTCGCTGTACTAAGGGTAGTAGTGTCGTGTTTATCATTGACAGGTTAATTTGGCGTGTTTCGTGTGCGACGGGTGGGTAGCCCAAGATAGAGTGTCTGATTGTGTGTGCAAGGAGATCTCTGTCGTAAGGAGATCATAGGTATATACCGCTGATGAGACTAATAAAGTTGATACAGCTGTACGGTGTTCCATGTTCGCACGCCTTATTCGGCGAGATTGCTTGTCATGATTATTTTCAATAATTATCGAATTCTATACGATATACGCATTGTAATTGCCTTCAAAAATTTAAATAATAATATACTTTACTTAACAATGCTTCAAAAGCAAATTATCAAATTCTATTATATATATTATATATAATATATATATATATATATATATATAGTGTGTGTGCGTGTGTGTGTGTGTGTGTGTGTGTGTATAAAAGATAGAGAAATAGAATTGAATTATTGATAAACAGCCAGTAAGAATTACAGTTAAACAGATATGAATAGAATTGTATTTTGAAAAAAATTAACTTCCATTCATTGTTCATTCCTATCTTGGTAAATACAGCTTTAAACTCGGTACATTTTGACACACCTTGTGTTATGAAAATAATAACGTTCCATTCATTGTTCATTTCTTTCTTGGTAAATACAGCTTCAATCTCGATACTTTTCTGACACACCTTGTATAGCCATTAGAAATCGGAGTAAAAAACTTAAAATCGAAATAGTTTCTGACAATAAATATTTGTAAATATTGATAGAAAAATCGTTACTTAAGAAAGAATAAAAGTGAAATTGAAAAAGTAAAAGCACTGGCTGGGGAATATATATATATATATATATATATATATATATATATATATTATATATATATATATATATATATATATAGGGCAAAGCTTATGGGAGATAAGATTAAATGGAAAAGAGGCGTGTGGAAGAGAATACTGGAGACCAAAAAACAAGAATATGGATATTGAAAAAAATTATATAAACTAAGACAGATTGATAGATTGGAAACCAACTGAAACAGACTGAAATAGATCGACAAACTGTTATATTATATATATATATATATATATATATATATTATATATATATGTGTGTGTGTGTGTGTGTGGTGGTGTGTGTGTGTATATAATCCAAAAGTCCAGAGAAGAAATCTTCCTTACCACACAAGAGTTTTATTTAAAAAAACATGTCGCAGTTTGAGAGCTGAATGTGTGCTCTTAAAGTTAGAGTCACAGAGCAAATATAATGCTAATTTATTACTAAATTAAAAAAAATCTTTTCTAAAAATCCATTGCTATATTAACCGTTGACGGTAAGTCAACGCTTAATATTCTTATTGTTTGAATAAGTGAATTCGTCTGGTGTCGAACTTGAAATGTGTCTTTCTTTTTTAAAATCTGTTACCATTAAGAGTTACATTAAGAGATACATTGATGGTTGACCGATATTTTTCTGGCGGAAGTGCTCATATTTGAAACTACAACATGAAATTATTTTTTGCAACATTAAGGCGTTCGTTTGGAATTCATATCACAGGACTATGAAATTTAAAAAAATAAAAAATAAATAAATAAATAAAAATCTGTTTTCAAATGCCTTTAAAGTAATAAAGAATTCATCATTCGCATCTGATGAGTCGGGAGAGTTAGACACTTTGTCTAAGCTCTCTGAAATAGACAATAATGCTAATCCTCTAAGTCCTTTGTTATTTCTTACTTATATATATATATATATATATATATATATATATATATATATATATAGAAAGAGAGAGAGAGAGAGATAGATAGGCAAAGACTTACATATATCCTTACATATGAACAGTGTTCGGGAGATAGACATGCATACATGCAAGTATATGAATAAATTGTGATATATAACACACACACACACACGCACACACACACACACACAGACACATATATATATATATATATATATATATAGAGAGAGAGAGAGAGAGAAAGAGAGAGAAAGAGAGAGAGAGAAAGAGAGAGAGATGGGGAGGGAAGAGACATATGACCATCAGATGAATATATATATATATATGGAGAGAGAGAGACAGAGAGACAGAGAGACAGAGACAGAGATGTACACACTTCGATAGATACACAGAGAGATATGTACACACTTATATATATATATATATATATATATATATATATATGAAAGTACGCACATTTTTGGGAGAATATGTGCTTAATTGAAGTCATACCTAATTTGAAAATTAATTAGTTGATAATTAATGAATAAGGCGGATATATCTGTTTAAATGTGAAGCGTAAACAAATCGAGAAAAAGTCATTCTCTGTATGTACATTTCGGCCTATTATGCCTCGTCAACAGAGTTATAGACAGGAAGCCGCTTTGTGTGTGATTCGAACCCTAACTGCCTGGCTGACAGTCGGAGATTCTAACCGTTATATATATATATATATATATTGTTAGATATGTGCACATTTCGATAAATAGATAGAAAGAAAGATAGATACATACGTGCATTCATACATACGGGACCAAACACATAGACAGACAGACAGACAGAAGATAGATAGATAGATAGATAGATAGATTGTAGGGTAACCAAATCTAAAGGAAATGGGAAAAGCTTTTGATGAAAAAAAATAGGGGCCAGAGAGTGTATAGGATAAACAAAGATGGCTAATGTAAGGGGAGCCGAGGAAATACGGATTGAAATTATGAGGCGTTAGCGGAAAAAAAAACAAAAAAGTTTTGGTCACTATAAAATAAAGAACAAAACATACATTCATCTTATTATAATGGAGATTGTGTGTTTTTCTGTCTGTAACCGAAACTATATTACTACTCAAGTCACAATTCCCTTAGTTATTGACATCACATTCTCAATGATATTATCTTTATTTAATTATTGATAAAATTGTTTTACATTATTAATACTGTTAACCATATCTACATACTAACAACATGCAATTATATATTTATACAACAAAATAGCGGTTTACAGTGTGAACGGAAAGGCTCATTTGATATTGATATTAAAAATGAGATTTTAATAAATATGTGCTTAGTATTATTGATTTCTAAATGCTTTGGTTTTATTTTAACGAAATATAAGCAAAAATCTCTTCAATGAATCTTAAATGAAATCCATTAACAAGAAAAAATAACCGTCATTTTATTCTTTACTTCCTCTTTTAACTAAATACTTAAATTAGAAAAATCAACAATGAAAGACGAGAGTGATGGATGAGTAAGTTCAGTTTCTATTTTCGATTATACACACCCCTCATCTCTCTTTCT
>CM042144.1:2158648-2178648 GCA_023376005.1 Doryteuthis pealeii | reverse complement strand
TATAATTGTTTTTTTCTTTTGGCCAAATACTATACCAATAGATTATTTTTGTTGGTACGAATATCTTGGTCTTTCTTTTTTTCAAAATTTTTTTCTTCCTGGTTGATGTTGGTAGTATATTTTTACAATCAAACTCTCTGCCGGGTTTTTTCTCTCCGCAAGGATCTACCAACACGCTTGGTATATTATATATATATATAATATATATATATATATATATATATATATATGGTGATGCCCACGCCGTCAGTCTGTCATAGGTCACTCCTGTACCTCAAAAGAGTTTGATAATCTAGCGCTATTGAAAAGGGGATAGACTCCCTCGATGGCTGGCTGATACCGACTTTAGGCCGCCCCGTTGACTTTACTTACTTACCCGACAAGACAATCACTGCCAATTATGTACTATGCTGGTGTTGGAAATTCATCATGAGCAAGGATGTTTATAAGACAGTGATTTTCAAATCAAACGCGGTAACAAAGTAGCATGCCAAACTTATCCCCCGTGAATGCCACGTAATTTTTTCCCCATGCTGCTGGAATGTGACAAAAGGTCAATTTACTGTGTGGTGCCCCACTAGAATCATTCCTGCCAAGGGGTTGGTGCAAAAATTGCTAATGATCCCGTGGAATTTGACCTTACAGGTCGGGTAATAAATCCAACCATGTGTAAGGGTCCCCTGGAACGAAGCCATAAGTATATAAAAAAAAACATACGACGAGATATATTTGGAGCCTTGAAAATGTCCTATACGGATATTACAGTTGATTTCCATCCACCATTATTTTTTCTAGTTATTATCCCGCCAAAGTTAAGTGTATTGTTCAGTATGTCGTCATAAAATGAAGTTTCATAACCTCTGCTATAGGATACGTCTATAAATTAAAGCAACACGGTCACTAATCTGCAAACCAGAATCACATCGATATGGCTAATATAATTTTAAACTATAATATATGTATAAAAATGTATTTAAAAATAACATTGAAAATATTAATACATTTTTTCGTAGAGAAATCCTGAAGTCCGTGAAGTCTCGCTCGTTCTCTTGTCCGAGGTTTAACGTTTTTAAAAAAAAAACAGACGATTACATTGTCCTCCTTTAGGTAGGTAGTATATGTCACTTTTAGTGGGTATTTTTATGGGCTATCCAGTGAGGATCAAACTCGTTAATAATGGATGTGAGAGACTTTTCCAAAATTATCAGCAGTCATTGAACAATGAAAACGACATAGTATGCACTTAAGGTTTTTGGTAATTTCCCCGAAATCAGTTGCTCTTGTTCTAGCCTGGATTTCAAGGTCAACAGCTGGATTCTTTGCTACAAGGAGTACACTCTGGTTCTACCTTGGATTTCAAGGACTACAACTGGATTCTCTGCTACAAGAAGCTACACTCTTGTTCTCCCAAAGATTTCAAGAACTACAGCTGGATTATCTACTACAAGGAGATACACTCTTGTCCTACCTAAGATTTTAAGGACTACAACTGGATTCCCTGCTACAAGGGGTCACACTCTTGTTCTACCTAAGGTTTCACAGAATACGACAGACTTTCTACTGATACTACACCCTTTTCTTCCATTGGATTTACCTGAAAATGGCGACCAGAATCGTAACACCCCCTTTTTAGGCCGGCTTACTCTTATCATAAAATAAAATCCTCCCTTAACACCACACCTAAAGATAACAGCGAGGCTTCTGTGTGCATGAAGAAACGGAGATAGTGATCTGCTTATCTTAACGAGAACCACTAGAGCTGGATGTTGATGCTGGGCATGTGACGAAACTCTTTTACAGCGAGGTAGACAATCAGCCATAAAAAGGATGAGAGGCAAATCCCACCCAAAAAGACATCTAAGATGAATCCCTCCTACTAGATTTAAAGATAATTACAGCCATTTGTCTGAATCTTTGAGATGAGGTTTGATAATTTGTACGATTAGGATTTTTCGGACTGTTGCCCTCATCTTTATTATTCTTCACAATATTCTTCTTTCAAAATTTAATTGATTTTGTTAAACATTTTAATGAACAGAACATAACATAACCTTCTTATTTACTTGAAATTTGATTTTACAAATATTTATTTTTCCTTTTAAGATCCTAAAAATAATAAAGAACAATTTTTTTTTTCATAAAAAAGAAAAGTGTGTCGTAGATTTACTGAGAAAATGTTTGATTTGTCTATTTTAAATGCTTTAAAAATTCCAAGAAACTGTTATGCAACACAGCAGATGAAAGTCAGTCCAGTAACATTGCTAAAGTGGACATGGGAGGACAGACAGAAGTTTTGATATAGAAATTGTTATTTCTTTAAATATAACTAGCAGATATATGCACCCTCCGGGTGCAAGTATTTAAGTTTTAATGTAATAAAAAATTGTATTAAATTAGAAAGGCTAATGAAACTAAATAAGAATACAGATAAAAAGATTTGAAACAGAGGGAGTATAATAAAAGATTTGAAAGAGAGGGCGTATAATAAAAAATAGAACAACTGAAACTTACTCTTCCATCACTCTCGTCTTTCATTGTTATTTTTTCTAATTTAAGTATTTAGTTATAAGAGGAAGTAAAGAATAAAATGACAGTTATTTTATCTTGTTAATGGATTTCATTTAAGATTCATTGAAGAGATTTTTGCTTATATTCATTAAAATAAAACCAAACAGTTAGAAATCAATAATACTAAGCACATATTTATTAAATTCGATTTTTTAATATTAATATGCAAATTAGCCTTCCCGTTCACACTGTAAACCGCTATTTTGTTGTATATATAAATATAATTGCATGTTATCAGTACGTAGTCATGGTCAACAGTATAAATAATGTAAGACAATTTTATTAATAATTGAGATTTAGATAAAAATAAAATCATGGAGAATGTGATGTAAATAACTAAGGGAATTGTGACTTGAGTAGGAATATAGTTTCGGTTACAGACAGAAAAACACACAATCTCCATTATAATAAGATAAAACTTAGAATTACGTTGAGTCTTCTTTTTTTTCAGTTTTTATAATTATTATAACATATTTTATTACAATTTCCTCGTAAAATACTATAAAAATGCAAAATCGGAATTTACCAAGCGTGGAAAAAAATGGATTTCACCAAAAGTGGAAACAAAATTTTAAAAAAAATTGAAATGGAAAATTGTGGGTTCTGTATTAATAAATCCAACGTAATTACCTTCCCTTGAATATCTGTCTGTATAAAAGCAACCGTCTGACTACGTCAATTAGATCGTAGACAGAGTAAAGTAAAACAATGCTTGCTAAAGTCTAAAGCACTGGTTTCTCTTTTTACTACAGGTTCTACATAAATAGAAATCTTTCAAACATTTATTAATACTTTCAAAATTACTGTAATACATTCAAAATCAATACAAATCCATATATTAATTATGTAGTCTCAACCTTGATGAGTCTTACCGTGTTTACTTGAATATTCTAAACATACTTAAATCCATTTCTCTGAATGTTTGAGATGAGGCTTGAAGATTAGTATTATCTGCGTTATTCGGATTATTGTCCCCATCTTCATTGTTATTTGTACAACGTTTCGGCCGATATACCCTCCGGCCTTCTTCAGGTATTTCTTTTCGGACTCGGGAAACCTTCTCGGACTCGGGAACCTTCTTTTCGAACTCGGGAACTTTCTTGTCGTATTCGGGAGCCATCACGGAACTAGTATACGTAAGAGATTGACTGAATATTCTTAGGAGGTATTATTTACTTTTTTTATTTTAGCAAAATCCAACGATATTGTTTCGAGAGTTCTAAACAAAGCTCAGCTGGTTGTTGAAGCGAGGTCTACGCCATCTATCAGCGAACAAAAGTAAACTATCTGTATTCTAGTGTGTTGAATTATTTATATAACTTAATTTACTATTTATACTAGCAAGAAGAGTATAACTAGTTAGGCAACCATTCTAGAAGAAGGGAAAATCTGAATTGAAACCAGCTGTACTCCACTTAAAAAATGAAGGGTTGGGTAAATACATATAAGGTTAGAATTACAGGACGCTCAGCGAGAATCGAATTCACTTGTAATGTCCTGGTAGCCTATCTCGTTAATCCTTAAATCACGTGAGATGCGCTTATTTAGAATACATAAGTTAGTCGTGGTACAAGGCCAAATGCAATGGGCACTCGGTTACGATCGAATTCATTAGTAATGGTTAGCTAACTTGTTAAACATTACCATATTTGGGACGGTGTCCTAGTTATGTCGAACTGGATCTTTCAATTCTGGAGCTCTGGGGAGTGTGGAGTACACCTTCATCACCATTACTCCCAGGTCATCTCAGACCCGAGGTGGTAGTAACTGTTAGGGTCCCATCTATAGGTTAAATTGAAAAGAATGAGTTTAAAATTATGTTTAAAAGAAATTGAGTGAATAATCATCAAGAATGAATGAAACAAAACGTCTTCGGCATAAAATAATCTAACAAGCATTGAAATGCCGTAAAATTCAACCAACGAACAAACTCCGCTTTGTCTTGGTACAAGGCTAGAAGTAATGGGCACTCGTTTATAATTGATTTCACTAGTAATGGTTAGCTAACTTGGCTTGTTAACCGTTACATCATTTGATGCAGTTTTATTTACTAACATTAGCTTTCTTTGTGATACAAGGTCGGAAATATACAACACCCGGTTAGTTGCAAGCTCACTGGTAAAGATCTGATATTAGTCTCGCTGACAAATTATATGATGGGACGCACCTCTTTTTTTTATTTTTTTTTTTACTAAAACTAACTTAGTAGTGGCACATTTATGCCGCGAGTAAGAATCGAACTCAGGAATAGTGCTTTTCTAGCCATGCGAGTGCCCTATTTAATGTAGTGGTTGGTTGATTGTTTTGTTTTATGGTATATCAACCCTTTTCGGGGCATTAAATACCAAATCAAGTTATTTTGAGATTCGATTTCTTACAGTACCAGCTGTTGTATAAAGGGCACCCATCTAAGCATTGAACAGGCTCATCGCTGCTTAACTTCAGTGATCTAGCGGGAACCGCTGCTTTCAACGTGACTTAACCGTAAGTCCCTTTTTAATCTATTAAGTTTCGTCTAGTTCAGCACATGAAAATCGAAAAGTATATTCCTCTGCATTGACAAGTTTTATACTTGTAAAATCTCGAATAACCAAATTAGATACTAGCTTAGTAGTAGCATAGTAATACAGTGAGTGAGAATCGAACTCATGAACAGTGTTTTTACTAGCTTACGTTTCTAACCGTGCGAGTGCCATTTTTAATCTTAACTTTAATTCAAAGTTTCGTCTAGTTTAGTATATGATAATCGAAAAGTATATTTCTCTGCATTGACCATTTTTAAACTTGTAAAATCTCGAATAACCAATTTGGATAATAAAACCCACTTGCCTATTCTTAATCCATGTTCGAAGCGGGGTGGGGGTGCGTTAAAAGTATTAAAATCAAATGGGGTTTCCATTCCCTGAAGAAGACGCCATGTTATGAGCTGTTTGATGTCTGCGTGCCCGGTGAGACCCCACGCACAGACCCTGTCACATCTAATTTCGTTTTCGCTTCGGGAGCGTTGATTGCAATTTCACATGAACGAAGTGACAAATTAAACCGTCTTTGCCGGGGCTAAAGGACCGGCAGCGTTTGCCCAACGATAAACTGCCGTGGAGTGGCAAAAGAGCGATATATTAGTGACAATTCAGGATTCAATAAACAGGACGATGGTTGAAATAAACTCAGGAAAGGAGAGGAAGCAGAAGTTTTCAGTGGAGGGAAATGGGTGAACTACGTTAAAAGACGTTCATCTTTTCTACGTCTTTTCTACATCTTTTCTACATCTTTTTTTTTTTTGTCGGAGAACTCATTTAGTAAACTAATCTTAGTTTGCCTCAAGGCAGGAAAAATAGGGTACTTGATGAGAATAGAACTCACTAACAATGGCATTCTAGTTCTGCTTGCTACTATTTATATCAAGTAAGGTGCACTTCGGCTGTAACAGTGTATGATGTAATGGAAGTAGTGTGGGTGGGGTGAATTTGGCGACAAGCTGAGAGAACTTAAGAACATACCTTTTGTGTTGTTGGTAAAGGCGGCTAATTACTCACACACAAAGAGAAGTGGGAGATATGAATGGAAAAGTCAAATACTTGGTAATGGTATATTTATTTGATCAGGAATTCATCTACATACAAACTCCCCGTCTTGTCTGTCTGACAGCTAATTCATTAGACAGACGCAACTATTCTTTTACTGTCTAGGAGGGGAGGTAGGTAATCCTCTTCACTAATACCAAACCGTCCGCGTGTCGTAGGTATGACGTTAAACTGCATTTAATGGTGAAGTTCCGATTTTGGAGCTCTGGGGAGTGTGGAGTACCCTTTATCGCCATTACTATCAGTTCGGTTCTGACAAGGAGTGGTAGTACCAGTTAGGGTCCTAATCTATGGGTTAAGTAGGAATAAATGAGTTTTAAGAATGTGTTTTTAAAAATTGAATTTAAAAAATTTTAATACCCAACAAGCATTAATAGAATATGTATGTGGCATAAAATAACTCAACAAGGGTTGACATGCCATAAAATGCAACAAACAAACCAAACCAACCAACCCTTTTCTATGGATGAGGATGTGATACAAGGGCACAAGAATGGGGCATCCAGCGAGGATCTGCGAGACTAGTTTGCTAACTATTACATCACGATGGGACGTTTCCTCTTCCTGCTATCCCGTCCTGTCTGCTGATCTTAGAATATGCTGACTGTAAATGGCTAGGAAACCTACCACAACGAGGTGTCCTGAGTATGACACTAAACTTCATGTTGACGCTCTATTTCTGGATATATACGGAGTACCTTTCATTGCCATTACTTCAAAGTCCACTTTGACCCTATCCATCTATCTGTTAGGTTAGAAAAGGTAATAAAGTTAATTATAGTAGGTTTGCTGGCTTAGAGGCCCCAACGTGGGTACACATATGAACAAACAATATTCCAACAAGAGCGTTAAAGATAACAATGGACTTTAATATATGAGCACGTGGAGAAGATACATATAACAGAAATACAAAGAAGATATAATAAAGAACATATGGTGGAAGTATGTAAGGGCTGTTTGAAGTCTTTGTATAAAGGTCACCAGTTTGAAGTCAATAACCAATAAAATATTCAAACATTTAAAAACAACATAAAACAATCAAGCACAAGGCATAAATAACAAAAAATCAATATTAAATAAAACAACTTGTATTGAGTAACGATTTTACAAAAGGTAACGCATAATACCGAGCAAAGATCCTTAGGTTATCTTGTATACAAAAAGGTAATTTTGTATTTTTTAGTTCTTTATAACACGTAAGAAAATATGTTATAAGCATTGAGGTGAGAAAGAAAGGGTAAGAGTTCAAAGTCACACGACAGTCAGTAGCACGATGTACTGCAGATCTCGTAAAAGGTTGATAAAAAGAGATAGATAGATATTAGTTCCTACCTTCTTAAAATTGCATGAGTTTGGTCTTACTTTAAAATGGTGTGGATTTGCTTAGATGAATGATTTCTTTCTGCTTGGAATATGAAAAAGTTGGCTATATATAGTATTTCAGTAGGCTCCAAAAAGGAGTCTATTTGATAGATTTCCTTTTAGGCGCGAACGTCTCTGATTGGTTGAAATTGTACATATTTTTATTTTTATTTTTCTCTTTTACAATGGTGCCCAATCCCATGCGCAAACTATTCATTTTTGTCATTTGATTTTTGTTTGTTGAAGTAAGAACTTCCGGTCCGCCACAAACACATTCATGAATAGAGGTACAATAAGGAAGTATACAAGAGATACATAAATGTACAATAGAGAAGTTATGAAGAGTCCATACAACAATGTCACTTAATAACTTTGTTTTGAGGGCTGAAGCCCCACACTAGAAGGGTGTAGACAAATGTCTAACCCATGGTTGTTGGTGGAGTCCCAGAGACCAAAGAGGATCCAAAGTTGGCGCCTCCCTACTTAAGTAGTCAGGGACGCCTAGCAGTGAAAACCTTAAACACAAGGCAAGACAACTTTTCCAGCCAAACAAAGGCGGGTAATCCCCACATATCTATCTATATATCTATAAGTTTTGCCATTAGGATTGCCAGTTAATCAGTTTGTTTTATCAACCAACCCCTTTTTGAGGCGCGCTTACAGCTGTAGTTAACACCGTAGGAAATGGAATAAATATATATTATTTACGGATATGAGCTCTCTAAGTAACTGTAACATATATACCTATCTATATATTTATTAGTTAAAATTCTGCTTCTTACTGGTGTGTGTTGATGGCCGAAGGGTTATATCAATGGAGTGCTATTGACAGATTATGAATCATATATAAATCTTAACTCTCGGATCAGATAACGCTAGATCCTTTCCAACTGTAGCCATGTGAGTGTTACTATATGGCTGCATCACATGGAATTTAACAAAATGTTTGCAGAAAAAGCTAGATGAGAACCATACATCCAAGTATGTTGGGTAAGATTTGCCAGAGAAGCAAGAACGAACTGAAGTCATTAATGACTTTCTCTTGCGGATACCTCCACATGAAAACACCAGTGTAGGCCGACCAGTAGAAAGCTCAGCTCTGTGCCGTGCGGAAGACCTTGTAGGCATGATGAACGTCATAGACGCGTGGCGAGAGAGAGAGAGAGAGAGAAGAGAGAGAGAGAGAGAGATCTGAATCCGTGCTCTCAGCACGAGACGATGATGATGATGATGATGATGAGGATGATGATGATTTTCCGTGGGTGGGGAAAGAAACGAATAACAGGCAGACTCCTACTTTGGAAATGAATGATAATTTCGAATTTCAGCTGACATTAACTTGATCCATTCAATTAAATAAAACACTCATAATTACTCGTTTACAAAGCTTGAGAAATCCTCTAAGGTTTTCAGTTCGGTTTGCAATTAATTATTTGCGAAATGAGTTTTTTAAAAACAATTTATTTCACAATATTTATTTTTTTCCATAACAATGAAATGAGGTCAGAACTAGTTGAGAACAGTTATAAAATAAATAGCATAAAATATTCCTATTTGTTTTGTTTTTTCACTTATTGTTATACACACACACACACACACACACACACACACACATATATATATATATATATATATATATATATATATATATATATATATATATAAAGGATAAATACCTTCAGAAGATAAATTCATTTCCAATTTTGTCGTCTCAACAATTCCGGGTTTTTAATCATTTCACCGTCGATTTTACTAGTGTATTTTTTCTGTTCTCAATTTTAGTTAAAACCTATCAAAGTAACACTTGGTATTATACACTTATATATATATATATATATATATATATATATATATATATATAAAGCGACAATTCTTCTAGGCCGTGGTCGTATCAGTGCTGGTGTACGGCCGCGCCTCCTGGACCCTAACGAAGCGACTAGAGAATAAACTAGACGATAGCTACACAAGAATGCCGCGTGCAGTCTTAAACAAGACGTGGAAACAGCACCCCACGAGAAAATAGCTGCATGGTCACCTGCCTCATATCACACAAACCATCCGTGTACGACGAACAAGACACGCCGGACACTGTTGGAGAAGCAAAGACGAACTCTTAAGTGACGTTTTGTGGAAGCCATCACATGGACATGCCAACGTGGGTCGACCGGCAAAGAAATACATTGACCAGCTCTGCACGGATACTGGATGTCGCGTACAGGACCTCCCAGGAGCAATGAATGATAGGGAATGTTGGCGAGAGATTGTCATGGATATCCGTGCTGCCGGCGTGACCAGATGATGATGATATAAGGACATAAATAAGTCAGACACTATCAACCTGGGTTTCGCCCACATGATCCATCAGGATAATTCTGACAGAAGAATGTTTTACAAACGTCTTTTATTATGTGAGTGGGTATCCCAATGGGTAAAAATTAGCATAAAAGTTAAAAATTCGTAAAAGGTTGTGCGATAACTATGTTTTATTGAAAAACTCCTGTAATTTTTCTTTATAAATATTTTTAAAAATAGTAAATATATATATATATAATATATATATATGATTTAAGTGGCTGGTAATTACGCTAAAGCTCGCCAAAACAGATAGAGCACTCCTAGGGACCTTATACGTGTATATAAAAAAATGATCTTTCTCAAAATGGGTCATGTAGATGGCAGGGCCGGGTTAGCTCAGTCAGTAGAGCGTTCGGCTAGAAACCACAAGGTTCCTACTTCGATACTGGCCCTCGCCAACTCAGACTATGAGTAGCACAGGGATCTGAGCGGTAAAGTAAGGAGCTGATGGTAGGTGTGGCGCTCCATCTCAGACGCAAAAACAATCTCCTTGGTCCAGTGCTAGTGAAAGGGGATAGACTCCCTCGCTGTATGGCTCATACCGACATTAGGCCGCCCCGACGACTTTACTTTATATATATATATATATATATATATATATATATATATATAAAGATTTTTTTTAATTATTTTTATAGTGAGTTAGAAGCATTAATTAAAATGTAATAATATATTTTTTTGAAGGCGAAATAATGCAAATTTATGTTTAAAAACATTTTTTTTTTTTCCCTTAACATTTTCAGGCTATGCCCATCTTCAGAGAGTTGAAAAAATTTTTTTAAATTTTATCTGTATTTGTAAACTCAACTGTGATGTTAATCCGTTGAATGTTTTAATGTAAATGCAAACGTTCGGCAAATTGTAAAGTTCCGCTCGGCAAAATAGTAAAACTCCGTTAGATCCCGTGCTGCGTCTTGTTTCGCTGGATGTTTTGAAAATCATTTCAGATATAAATATATATATATATTATTTTTAATACTATAAAAATAAAAAAATATTTATATCTGAAATGATTTTCAAAACATCCCGCGAAACAAGACGCAGCACGGGATCTAACGGAGTTTCACTATCTTTGCCGAGCGGAACTTTACAATCTTTGCCGAACGTTTGAATTTACATTAAAACATTCAACGGATTAACATCACAGTTGGTTTAACAAATACAGATGAAATTTAAAAAAAAAAATTTTTCAACTCTCTGAAGATGGGCATAGCCTGATATTAAGGGAAACAAAAAAGAAAAAGAATTAAATAAATATGTTTTTAAACATAAATTTGCATTATTTCGCCTTCAAATATATATATATATATATATATATATATATTATATATATATATATATATATATATACTAGCAAATAATGCACCCTCCGGGTGCAAGTATTTAAGTTTTGATATAATAAAATATCATATTTAAATTAGAAAGCCTAATGAAATGACTAAGAATGCAGATAAAAAGATCTGCAACAGAGGGGGTATAATCGAAATAGAACAAAAATCATCCATCATTTTCATTACTCCCCTCTTTCATTGGTAAATTTTCCTAATTTAGCTATTTAGTTAAAATAGGAAGTAGGATAATATTACAGTTATTTCTTCTTGTAAATAAATTTCTTTTAAGATTTACCACGAGATTTTTGTTTATATTTCTTAAGATAAAACCAAACAATTAGAAATCAATAATACCAAGCACATATTTATTAAAATAAAATTTTAAATATCAATATGCAAATTAGCCTTCTCGTTCAACTGTAAACCGCTATTTTGTTATATATATAAATACAATTGCATGTTATTAGTACGTAGATATGGTCAACAGTATTAATATGTAAAACAATTTTTTTCTGAAGGTTTAAAAGAATGAAATCATGGAGAATTTGACGTAAATAATTTGTGACTTGAGTAATATAGTTTCGGTTACAGACAGAAAAACTCACAATCTCCATTTATAAGATATATATATATATAATATATATATATGTGTGTGTGTGATATCCATGTATACTGATGCATGTAAAAACAAAGGGTACGAAATAGGCAAAACTAAAGGAAAAATAGATAAATAAAAGGATTTAATCAATGGATAAATTCATATACTTATATTTATTTTCTTTTGTTCTAATCCAGCTCACCGTTTTTTTTAACCTCGTGTCAATTTGAGCTCACTGGATATATACTTTAATAAAACGCAAGCACCGAGTATTTGGATACGTAGGAATTAAACGTAATAAAATAAATCACCTGACTGAGTTGAAACCCACTATTAGTCGCGTAATAAAAACAGTTCATCTCTGATATACGCTTCATCTGTAAGCATTGTATAGACCCTAAATTTCATTGTTTGGTTGGGGTTTTTTTTTGTTTTGTTTTGTTTGGGGGGGGGGTCGTTTTTGCCTTTTCTGATTCCTATTTCTGTCCCTCTAATTTCCCCGTATAAGTTTATAGTAAATCTATCCCCCATATCAGAACCGCTCTACCTTTACAGTTGGGCTGAACTTGCACAAAGGTGTCAAAATTAAGGTGACCCAGAAAAAACAGAAACCACAAATTTTGTAATAAACTGTTAATTTTAACCATGGGGATCCAGAGTTTAGGGTTAGGGTTGGGGTTTAAGGTTAGTTTAATGGGAAAATGAATAAATTATTTGGGTTCTGTTTTTTCTGGGTCACCCTGTATACCGTTGACCCAGAAAAAACAAAACCCACAAATTTTGTAATAAAACTGTTAATTTTAACTAGATCAATATGCAAATTAGCCTTCCCGTTAACACTGTAAACCGCTATTTTGTTCTATATATAAATACAATTGCATGTTATTAGTATCTAGAAAAAGACAACAGTATCAATAATGTAAAACAATCTTATTAATAATTGAGATTTAGATAAAATCACGGAAAATGTGACGTAAATAACTAAGGGAATTGTGACTTGGGTACTGATATAGTTTCAGTTACAGACACACAATCTCCATTATAATAAGATGTGCCAAAAACCTACAGGATTGTCATGCATATACAAATAAGTTGGTTGATTAGATTCTACAGCATGCCAGTTCTTGTTGGAATATTTTTATACCGACAAAGTTTTGTTTTATTAATTCTTAATGGCTATTCAAATTTTTTTCTAAACTCAATTTCAAACACATTTTTACAAACTTTATTTCTACTTAACCCATAGATGGAACCTTAACAGGTTTAGGGTGGATCTGGAAGTAATGGTGATAAAGGGGTAATCCACATTCCCCAAAGCTCCAGAATTGGAACTTCACTATTTGATGCAGTTTAACATCCTATACCGGATTATATACATTAAAGCCACGGAAAATCCTCGAGTCCGATCAATTTGTTGTCTGTACAAGACAAAGTGGTATCATAACAAATATGTATTTGTAAAATACAGAAAAAGAAATGTATCTTACTGAACATCACAAACTAATCAGCTATTTAGATCTCCTCTTAGATATAGACAATGACCTATAAGTAAGTGAAACAACCTACATTATATATATATATATATATATATATATATATATATATATATATATATATATATATATATAATATACGAACCTACAATTTGTTTCGCTTAATGCTCTTCAGGCTAAGTCAGATCTTAGCCCTGAAGAACATTAAGTGAAACTCATAGTAGGTTCGTCTGATTCATTAGATTTATCTTTATTATTTGCTCTACTTAGGTATTGAGCACTTTTTACTTATTAGCTTATTTTCCTAGCGTTGTATGAATATAATATATATATAATATATATATATATATATATATATATAATATATATATATTATATAATATATGTGTTACATATAAATTGTTTTTTTCTTTTGGCCAAATACTGTACCAATAGATTACTTTTTGTTGGTATATCTTGGTCTTTTCTTTTTTACAAATTTTTTTCTCCCCCGGTTGATGTTTGTAGTATATTTTACAATCAAACGATTTGCTGCGTTTTTTCTCACCGCGAGGATTTACCAACACGCTTGGTATATTATATATATATATATATATATATATATTGATGTTAACGGCATGTTAACCCGGCTAGGTTATTTTATGCCTTGAAGTTTGGGAATCTCGTTCATATTTGTATTTTTGTGAACGAGCTCATAAGTGACGTTCTCCTATGGACACCTATACAGGAACAGACAAGTTTGAGTCAGTCACCAAAAACCCACATAGATCAGTTCTGCACGGATGCTGCATATTATGCATAGGATCTTCAAGACCGATGACAGATAGGGAGTAATGGTGAGGAATCATCACGGGGATCAGTGCTGACGACACAAATTAATGATATGTAGTTTAAGAGCATTTTTTTTCAAATAGTTGTATTGTTACGTTGCGGGATCGATTTAAATGATTAGTTTTAATAGTTATATACACATCGCTAAACTCACCGGGGTCGTCTATCAGGGTATCTGCTATTTTGGATCGGAGTAGCTGGGTATCTGAGTCTGTTGTTGGGTTGGCATTCTATCTATTATTCTGGGGGTCTGGAGCGATTTGGGATCTGTTTCTGTTCTTTTTCTCCATGCGTCCGTTGTTAGGTTTTAGTGACGAATACAAGACTCGTTGGTGGTGTTTCTTTTTCAGAGTTCAATTATTTTTCTTTAACTCAAGTAAAGAGTATCGAAGAGAACATACCTTTATCTTGCATCTGCCCCCATCAAACAGTCAGACTCCCTTATTCAGTCTCCTTCTAAAAACTTAGGCAGGACTCCCCACTTTCTCCCTATCTCTCCTTCAGTCTCGCTCTCGTTCTCACCTAGTTCTATTGAATCAGAAACCAAGGACAGTTATTTAAATGTCATTCAACTTCCGTTGTTTTCCATCATTAAAATATTTCAATTTTTCCACATTCGTATAACGTCAACCTACCGCTGAAG
This sequence comes from Doryteuthis pealeii, assembly GCA_023376005.1. NCBI lineage: Eukaryota > Metazoa > Mollusca > Cephalopoda > Myopsida > Loliginidae > Doryteuthis > Doryteuthis pealeii. Next base: position 2,163,883 of record CM042144.1, on the reverse strand, counting down.
TCACATACTGACTTCTACACACATTATTCAACACTATTGAATATAAATAATGTTTAAACAGATCTATTTCACCCATAGATGGGACCTTGACAGATACTGCCACTCCGGGTTACAGTAATAGCAATACAGGTGTCCATCACATTCCCCAATCTCCTAAACTAGAGACTCACCATTTTTACTCATTCATTTACTTGCCTTGTTAGAAGAAAGGGATTAATTCTTACTAATAATTACTCCTTATGAAGAAGGACACCTTATGGAGATAGGCATTTGAAAGATTTCGCTTGCTAACACGTATCGAATCGAAGGGTAAATTGAACCTGGCTTAATTTCCGCTTCTTACATCTTCGACTGGTTCCTTTGTTTGTCCTAATGTGCAATTTCCTTGTGCTGTGCTTTCTTTACACACAAACAATACACACACGCAATGAGAGGCACGCACATACATAGACGTGTACACGTTTTCAGCATATATACAGAAGTGTATCCACAGAATTACGCGATCCTTTACTAAGGGATGCACATCCACAAACAACATGACTTCTTGCCACACACACACAGACACACACACACACACACACACATATATATATATATATATATATATATATATATAGAGAGAGAGAGAGAGAGAGGAGGGGGAATAATAAAAATATTTCCGTAATGGAATTTAACCAAAATAAGTTGAGAACACAAACGTACATATTAATAAAGTTTTTATATATATATATATATATATATATATATATATATATATATATATGTGTGTGTGTGTGTGTGTGTGTGTGTGTGTGTGTGTGTCTGTGTGTGTGTTGTGTGTATGCGTTAGTGTGTGTTTGTGTGCGTGTAGAATAATCATATTAGTTCCAATTACCGTCAAATTGGTAAGAAAAGGCAACAAGTAATCGTAACTAAATACGAATCTATCTTACTGTGATACTACTTCAGAGTGCCAGAGTATTTATGAAGCCTCATAACATCATAGAAACCAAGCAACCAATCAGGACTCAAGGAATGAAACCACCCAAATACATGAATAGACAATTCTTGATTTCCATAGATACCAACTGACTTGGGCACTAAGTCAGTTGTGCTCAGTTGTGCTGTTGTTCAAACCAACAGTATACTGACTGACTATATATATATATATATATAACTTTATTTATATGACCTATCATATATAAACATTATTTATATGACTTATTATATGCTCGTAGAGCTCTCTAGACTTAAACTAACTTTCACCACCACCATAAAGCAATGATCGTCTGTTGTTTACCGAATGGATCTCTCTGGTTATTATATAAACCAATATATGTATTCAATAGTTTAAATACCGATCCTTAATGGCACCTATCAAATGTCCGAGAGGTTAACGAATCAGGCTGATGAAGTAAGTCGAGTTTCACTCCTGAACGGAGGAAGTTGCTGTGTCTAGCCACACTGAAGAGGCGTGAAAGGTCGAAACACGGTGTCTGCAGATGACTTTATATATATATATATATATATATATATATATATATATTACGGGGTAGAATATAAATAAATGAACCATCACTTAAATGATTCAATTTATATATATATATATATATGTGTGTGTGTGTGTGTGTGTGTGTGTGCATATATATAATATGTGCGTGCGTACGTATACGCGTGCACACGTGTGGGTGTGTGTGTGTGTGTGTGTGTGTGTGTGTGTGTGTGTGTGACTCATCCCTAAGGGCTTTTCGAAGAGCTATTTTTTTCTATGTCTATTACAAAGCAATAAGAATTCGTTACTAACCCATTCAAAGTTATATACAAATTCTGTACCAAGCCGCATCTCTTCATGCTCACACACACACACACACACACACACACACACACACGTATATATATATATATATATATTATATATATATATATATATATATATATATTATATATTACTTTTTCTATATACATACTTCTATGCAAATACGTATACACAAAAATTGACTTATGAAAATCCATCGAGGCATGTCGACTGAACACACTTCTTTAAGCTTTTACAAGATCACGAACGTGTACGCTCATTTAATTATTAAGTCTCTCCTTCTGCTAATCCTAACTACATAATGACTTCAGGGTGTGTTTACTAAGAGTTGATCGCCCTTAATTTATTGCTTATTATATACGAATGACTTATTTTCTACTGCTTCGGGGTAAGTTGTCCTAACTTGGTTATATTGAAACACATTTAAAAAGTCTTATAAATTCGCGCGAACCAACGACGGCCTTTACCTGTTTGGATGGATGGTTAGATTTTACGGCACTTCAAACCTTGGGTTATTTTACGCCGAAGATATTTTGTTCTATTTATTTTTGTTGGCTATTCCATTTTTTTTTCAAACTCAATTTTATTTTAGATACTATTTTAAAACACTTTATTTTTTTTATCTGTATAACCCATAGATTGTGGTATCACTTCGGGGTCTGAGTGGAGCTGAGAGTAATGGTGAAAAAAGGGTATTCCACATCTAGAGCACTAACCCGTTTAGTTTGGTTTGTTCATTTAATGGCATATCAACCTTTGTTGATTATTTAAAGCCAAAGCCATCCTTGGAAAAGAACAAACGTGGTACTATCTTATTATAATGGAGATTGTGTGTTTTTCTGTCTGTAACCGAAACTATATTACTACTAAATACACAATTTCCTTAGTTATTAACGACAGATTCTCCATGATTGTATTTCTATTTAAACCTCAATTAATAATAAAACTGTTTGACATTATTAATACTGTTGGCCTTACCTAAATACTAATAACATACATAATAGCATACATATACAACAAAATACCAGTTTTCAGAGTAAACGTAAAGCTAATTTGCATATTGATATTAAAAAAACTGATTTTAATAAAAATGTGCTTGGTATTATTGATTTCTAATTGTTTGGTTTTATCTTAATGAATATGATTAAAAATCTCTTCAATAAATCCTAAAAGAAATTCATTAACAAGAAGAAATAACTGTAATTTTATTCTTTACTTCTTATTTTAACTAAATAGTTAAATTAGGAAAATTTAGCATTGAAAAACGGAAGTGATGAAAAAGTTTCAGTAGTTCTATTTTCCGATTATACCCCCTCCGTTTCAAATCTTTTTATCTGAATTCTTAATTAGAATAGGACACTCACACACACCTCTCTCTTCTCTTCCCTCTCTCTTCTCTCTTCCTCTCTCTCTTCTCCCTTCTCATCTCGCTTTTCTATCTTTCGTTCATTTTTCATTATGTTTGATTGAAACAAATTAAGCGTTGCACTTTCGCACGCTCACCCTCTCTCGTTCTCTCTCTCTCTTCTCCTCTCTCTTTCCTCTCTTACACCACACTTTTCTCTTCTCTCTCTTCTTTCTCGTCTTCNTTTTATTGTCCCATCTTCATTTATTGTACAACGTTTCGGCCGATATACCCTCCGGCCTTCTTCAGGTATTCTTGTTGGACTCGGAACTCTCAGACTCCGGAACATTCTTTTCGAACTCGGAACTTTCTTGTCGTATTCGGGAGTACGACAAGAAATACCTGAAGAAGCCGGAGTATATCGGCCGAAACGTTGTTACAAATAACATGAAGATGGATACAATAGTCGAATAACGCAGATAATACTAATATTACATTCAGAAAATAAGATTTGTATATATTTGGATTATTCGGACTATTGTCCGCATCTTTATTGTTATCTACCCAACGTTTCGGCCGATGTGCCCCCCGCCTTCTTTGGGATATTCTTGTCAGACGCGGTAACCTTCTCGAACCGAATAATCCCAAATGATACAAATTATCAAGCCTCATCACAAAAAATCAGAGAAATAGTAACGATACAGGAGTTGAAATTTTCGTATGGTTTTACTAAATGATTATTTCATTTATACAAATTCTAATATCTAAGACTTTATGAACACCCTGTATAATATAACTGTGCAAAACTCTTTATCAATATAGAAATGAATGCCTGATTAAAACAAAGTCACTTGCAAATAAAGATATACAATTAACGAAATTCCCTAACCACTATGCATAAGATAACACTAGATCGGTTGACATTCCGTGAAAAATTATTGTCTTATTAAATTTGTATTTTCCGTTTTGCTTTTAAGTGCTTTATTAAACGAAGGGTTAAAAAAGATTTTATTTATCTTCGAGATTTTTTATTCGAGTTCTTAATATTGAAGACAAGAGTAGTAATCTCCTTAGAATCCCTACTCTTTAATATAAATATATATATATATATATACATATATAATATATATATATATATATATATATATATATATATATATGTGTGTGTGTGTGTGTGTGTGTGTGTGTTTGTGTGTGTGTGTGTTTCGTTCATGACGTATCATATATCTGCAGTTCGTATTTCAGCTGAGATCATATCATCAATTTCATTTACATGTATCTTTTCTAACTAAAGCAACAGGGGGGGGCCTGAGATAAGGTACATTTCTGTTCTAATGTAGTGTGCATGTGACTCTGCGTCATTTTGTAGAAGAATAAGTCTTTCAATTAATCACATTCACCGGAAAACCCTTTTGCGAATATATCAGGTCAATCTTAAAGATGTTGGCACGGGAATATTTCATTTTGGACTGCGCGTGAAGCTAATAAACAGGACTGGACCATCCGATTTTCTGACATGCGCATTACCATTTTAGGGGGGGGGGTGACGCACATATTTTACACCCGGTCGGATAATTCATTTGCATATTAAGTCCAGATTATAGGTTTTAAAAGGTTTATCTTTCAGTCATTCTATTACTTATTTTATGTTGATGACTCATTAAATTCTTTCTATGATGGTGGCTTTAGCATCTCTGTTTGAATTGGAATCGTTTGAGTGGATGTGTTATTTTACAGGTATTGCTGTGATCTATAGATATTATTCTTGCACACACACACACACACACATATACTCACACACACATACACACACACATGCACGCACACGCACGCACACACATATATATATGAAGATGGGGTGGATGTAGTAGAATCCGACAGTATGAGGTAAGTAAAAGGATAGTGAACAAGAAATGATAACTCAAAACAAATCTAAGAGTTGAAATATTTCGTCCGATTTATACGGACCTCATCAGTCAAATGATTTTTATTGAAAGCAAAATTACGTGCAAGTACAAGTGATTTGGTGAGGGGGTGAGTTAGTAGCCGAAGTGAAGGGAGGGAGGATAGGGGCAGACATGAATGAAGTGAGGAT
>CM042144.1:2081148-2153648 GCA_023376005.1 Doryteuthis pealeii | reverse complement strand
TGGAAGGTTGCAATTTCATGGATCTGGATACCCCCATCAATATAAATAATAAAGTGACTAACAGGCACTCCGGTCAGGGTAGACCTAGGTATGATGGCAATAAAAGAGCAACTCTTCACTCACCCGGAACACCAGAACATGAGCCTCACCACCGGATGTAGTTTAGTATCATCAACTATTTATGTCGAATTCAGTTTGCGAAGTTTTACCGTCTGAAATGTTATCCAGTACACATAAGAAATGATCAGGCAAAATAATAAAATCGCATCGTCTTCACGAATAATTGATTCCACAAGAAATCCCGAATAGAAATGAAAATAAATGTTTATGTATTTCCATTGAAGATGTTTTGATTTCTATAAAAACTAAATGACAAAATCTGATACGAGAATTCTTTTATTTCCAACGCTGGTTACTTATTTAACAATTGTAGATTAACGACCTGGGAAATATGATAGAAAAAAACACAACCAAAGAAAAATTATATGAAAGGAATACAAGTAAAAAATTCATCTGGGCAAAATTACATTCACAAAAGTTGGACAGCTTGAGTCTACTTTTACTTGTAAATAAGCAATAGTAATTCGACACGGGTAGGAAGTGACACAAGGTCACAATGATGGGGGTATCCAATATTTCATGTGAGGAACATTCTTTTGCAAAATTAACAGCAAGAATTATTTTCTATATCTTAATTTTTAAATAAACACTCAGGCACATAACATCTATCTATCTATATATTTATCTATCCAGGTCACGTTGGCAGGGCCCTGGATAAGCTGCCTGTAACTGCTCAAAGCGGCTTTTGGCGACACATACTGCTGCCGTATGAGATAGGCAACAATAAACTACAGAAGGACAAAAGATTAATTCCTGCATTAATACATAAACTTATTCAATGATAATTCTACTGGTGTCGTCCAATCTAAAGACAATTTTGATGTAAGTAGTTCTTTATTTGCGGTACAAACAATTACTTCTATTTCATGGGCGACTTTTGCTGGTTTTCGATAATTAATTTCGATTATTCCCAAATTTATTTCGGTTATATACGTTACCCATGAACATTAATGGATATACCCTAATCCTCATGTATATGGGAATATCATGCTGGCTGGATATTCTTATACGATTAGAAGTGGTTTGTTTGTTTGTTTTATTTTGTTTTACGGCATATCAACCTCAGTGGGTCATTTAATGCCGATAAAGTTTTGAAATAAATCAATTCTTAATAGATAATACAATTTTTTTCTATTTAACCCATAGATGGGACCCTAACAGGTACTACCACTCCGGGTCAGTGTGGACCAGGGACCAGGGAGCAATGGTGATGAAGGGGTGCTCCACATTCCCCAAACCTCCAGAACTGGAACCTCACCATCAGATAGAGTTTAACGTAATTCCCAGGACATGTAGACCCGCAGTCACCGCCTTCTAGCACCCATATGATAAAAAGAGGTTGGGGCTTGCCATAAGGGCAATAAGGGTTTGGAAATCATATAGGTGCTAGGGCTTGACGTGACCAGCCGATTGATCGGAGGGGCCTCTCCGACCGCCCGTCTAGCCCAAGATAGGGCCAAAGTGGAGTATTTCATGTTATGAACTGCTCATCCACCTGGGCTCTATCCTTAAGCATCACGGGTCGCCACCCACGGCCAACAGGTGGCCACATTGGGGGAGTCTTACCCCTCTGCAGAGGTGCAGTCGGTGCATTCTAACGCCCCAGCCTTCTTCACGTCGCTGGCGTTTATTGTATTTTGTTAATATTATAAAGATTCCATTTCATTTCCAACCTCCTTTTGGTTATTTCTAATTTAGTAACCTGGCTTATGTTACAACAATTTCCAAAGTTACAAAAATTGCCATCGTACAAAAAAAAAATCACGTAAAAATCACCGAAAACAATCGTTGTAATTAAAATTTGGGAATTCAAAATTTCAGGATTGCAGGAATGTTTTTAATTTATTCACGGGGCTTTCATGGTTCCAAAATGGTATGATATGTTGGCTAAGACCTCTAGGAATAAAGTTGAAAAAATGTGACAAACTGACACACTGACATTCGCATTTATTATTAGAGACTAGCAGCACCTGTGGATATACACCAGTATGATAATTTGATTATTACAAAGTATCATAAGTTTACTTAAGAGCTATTGCTAAATAGTTCAATATATAAAAAAACATAATAATCTTTATTTAACTTCCTCTCTCGCTCTTTTTTCTTTCTTTCGTTCTTTTCATCTTTTCAATTGAAACAGAATAGCGCTATTGCTTCCTCGTGCTCACCCCTCACTCCATTTTCTTTCTTTATTTTTTTCTTATTATATTTTTCTATGTATCATGTCCTTTTCCTTCCTTTCTATGTTTATAATAAAAACTGAATTGATCATTTTTTTTAACTGAGGGGACGACGCCCATAAGAAATAAGAATTCGGTGGATAAGCAATACCATATAATCAGGATATACATTTTTGGGGGGCATTTCATCATGGGCGATTTGATGAGGGTTTTGCAAGATTATAACGGTCGCACAATTAAGGAAGACGAGTATTATATGGATATGAGAATCGAACTAAACTAGCAGTAGGCTGTGGGAAAGACTTGCTAGCCAACAACTTTCTGTTGGCCCTCCTACTAAGACTGTTGTCACACGTATGTTTACCGTTAAAGACGTCTAGGGTAGCAATATCGCGTGGGGTTGCACAGTATGGAAGCTGGTAGGCACTTCACTTTTTTTGTTTCAAAGCAGAACCAAATCAGATGATAGACACATGTGAAAACAAGAGATCTCAAAGTTCCCTTGATGATTACGCTGTACCTTTGTTAAACATGCTAAAAGGTCGGTCTAGGTTTTATTATAACAACATGTGTAGGGTATTGACTTGCAACGGCTTAGAAATCAGATAGCAGCATTGAGGTTTCGGGTAAAGTTTAAAATCGAGAATCGTTTTTGCGTTAATAAATAGAAGAATATCCATTCCCTGACTCTCAGAAACAAGTATGTGCAGGCTAGAAACATGAACCGACTTAATTATCTAGATATAAGTGACAAGTCAACAGCTTTAAAAATATATATTCTACTACTGCATAGCCTTTACTCGGCTAAACTTGCAAATCGGTTGGAAAATTAGTGTGACCCAGAAAAAACAGAACCCACCAATTTGGTAATAAAACTGTTAATTTTAACTAGGGGGATTTAGGGTTAGGGTTAGGGTTGGGGTTTAGGGTTAGTTTAATGGGAAAATAAATAGATAATTTGGGTTCTGTTTTTTCTGGGTCGCTATGTATACAGGTGACATAGAATAAAACAGAACCCACAATTTTGTAATAAAACTGCTAATTTTAACTAGGGGCGTTTAGGGTTAGGTTTAGGGTTAGTTTAATGGGAAAATAAATAAATAATTTAGGTTCTGTTTTTTCTGGGTCAGCCTGTAATATGTTTTAATTTTCCTACCGATTTGCAAATTCAGCCCTTTACTCTTATATAGTTGGTTGGTTGGATTTTACGGCAAGTGATTTTATGCAGAAGACGTTGTGTTTCATTCATTTTTTTAGGTACTCAATTTTTCTTAAACTCATTTTTAAACTCAATTTCTACTTAACCATAGATGGGACCCTAACAGGTACTATCACTTCAGGTCAGAGTTGACTTGGGGGTAATGGTAATGAAGGGATAGTCCAGATAACTCAGAGCTACAGAATTGGAACTTCACATCAGATAGAATTTAACGTCATACCCAGGACATTAAGACCCTCAGCCACCACCCTCTAGCACATATGATATAACGGTTGGGGCTGGCAAAAAAGGCAGTAGGGTTCGGACAATCATATAGGTACTAGAGCTTGATGAGACCAGTCAATTGATCATAGGGGTCCTGACCAACCGTCTGTCTAGCCTACGTAAGGACCAAAGTGGAGTGTTGCATGTCATGGACTGCTCAGCCACCAGAGTTACATCCTTAAACATCACGGGTCACCACCCAGGGTCAACAGGTGGTCCCATAGGAGCGGGTCTTACATCTCTGCAGAAGTACAGTCGGTGTATTCTAAAGACCCATCCTTACATTATTTAGAGTTTATATTGCGTAACTTATGGACACGCGGTTTGATGATTACTGTGACTCGAGTTCAAATCCTGGACAAGGCTGTTTGCATTTCACATAGCATGAATACCCTTGGGATTAGTATGCAGGAACATATGACCTTTAGGCACCCCTTTTGCGATCTCGATTCGTGAGGACATTTTTTCCGTTTACACCGTCAAAATCTGGTTAATTGTTAACAGACGATTTTTTAAAAATTATAACCCTAACCCCTACCCTAACCCCTAACAAACAACCGGATTTTGACGGTGTAAATGAGAAAAGTGTCCTTTTGAGTTGGTTTGCTGAAGTGCCTAAAGCTCATATGGTCCAGTATGCTTACAATTATTCTCCCTCCATCTATGATAAAAAAATAAGGCACACTGGAATCTTTTATCTTCGTTAGGGGACCACTCTAGACACGGTTCTTTGATCCTGTTTAGGCAACCATCACAGGAGAAGGAAAACCAGCTTCACTTCACTTAACGATCGATCTTGTGTTGCAACCTCTCCGTAGCGGAGGAGTTGGGGATTTATATATATATATATATATATATATATATATATATATATATATATAATTTATATTTTGCTTGGAGGCAGTTACAATGCGTATATCGTATAAAATTCGATAATTATTGAAAATAATTATGACAAGCGAACTCGGCAAATATCGCCCCCTACGTAGAACATCGTACAGCTGTTTCAACTTTACTAAGTCTCATCAGCGATGTCTACTTACGATTTCCATCTACGATTAACTATACGATACGGAAATAGATCTATAACTGCAAATATAACTGATATTTAATATAAATATATTTCTCTGCATATAATTCGTTATTTAAGGTACATTGAGCTCTCGAAATGGACCTAACGAAATTTAACATTTCGTTGTTAAAAAAGTCCCAGTTTAGATATGTAAGCCTTTTTCTTTACCAAAACACACACACACACACACGCACCACGCATACACACACACACACACACACACACACACACACATACACACACACACACACACACACACACACACACACACCACACCCGTCTGTCTGTGTGTGCGAAGGTTGTGTGTATTTTAGCGCCTATTTGCGAATTAAAAAACTTATCCAAATAACACCTGATAAGAAGATCTGTCATAGATCTACAAACGAGAAAATCTAAAGCGACAACAAGCCACAACCACTTTGCCTTTGAAATTTATTTTTTGTCTCTATTCATAACTTCGGTCTTTTATCTCTTTATTTATACTGTAATTAGTATCGAAAATGACCAACTCGCAAAACATTTTACGCCCCCAACATAAGGGGGTCAAAATTAAGTGATCTGAAAAAAAAAATGAGAAAGTTTTGAAATAAAATAAATAATGCATTATAAAGATCGTTCATTGATAAATAAACACTGAAAATTTCATTAAAATCCGATATTTCCCTGATTTTTGGTAAATTATTTTCTGTAGGGGGGGGGGCTAAAGTCATTTTGTCAAAAACGCATTTTAGGCTCATTTTGCCAGTAGCTAGAATAATAGTTCAATGAAATATGCAGTATTCGTTTTCATTTAATTTATATTATAAAAAAGATAATAGGAATTATCTCCCCTTGTTTCCAGTTCTTTCTATGTTGATTGCAAACGAACGAAGTCACCTTTGAAAAGTAGGGATTTAGTAATCGGCCTAGGGTTGTTCTTATAGAACGTGGGTATTAATCTTCAGATGTTATCTCCACTTAGTCTGTTGGAACAGTAGACTACCCGACTGACCTCTGTAGATAGGTAAAATATCCCCATTGGGGTCATCTGTTGGCTGTTGGTGGGAACCAGTGATGCTTAAGGAGGGAATCCTGGTTGCTGACCAGTCCATGACATGCAACACTGTACTTTCACCCTTACTTAGTCTAGCTCCCTCCAAGCAATCGGCTGTTCCCATCAACCCCAGCACTTATTTGATTGTACCGAACCTGTTGCCCTTATGGCCAACCCCCGTTTTTTTTAAATCATAGATGTGCTAGAAGGCGGTGGCTGAGGGTAATGATATCCTTGATATGACATTAGATGTAAGGGTGAAGGGTTAATTCTGGAGCTCTGAGGAGCGTGGAGTATCCCTGCATCACCATTATTCCCAGGTACACTCAGACCGGAGTGGTAGTACCTGTCATGTCCCTTCTCTGTGTTTAAAAGAAGAAATGAATTAAAATCATATGTTAGAAATAATTTACTTAAAAAAAAAAAGTTGAATACCCATCAAATAAAACAAAACATCTTCGGCATAAAGTAACCCATTACATGCCGTAAAATCCAGCCAACGAACCAGCTGGTATATCTCTACGCAAACTAGTTACCAATAGAATCAGATATATACGTCTGCTTCATGCTGTTCGTTTGTGTTTTAGTCTGTTATTTTAACTTTATTCCAGAGGTGATGTTGGCCTGCCCTTGCTTTCCAACCTTCAACTAAGACAAACAAAATCTGGTATTTTTCTATATAACGCGTTGTTAGTGGGGTGCACCTTTTCTAACGACCAATCCTCATCATCATGTCGCGCAGTTTGCACGGATATCCATGATGATCTCTCGCCAGCCTTCCCTATCATTCATTGACTTCGGCAGCTCCTCTGCGCAGCAGCCAGTATCCCTGCATAGTTGGTCAATGTAGGTCCTGGCTGGGCGGCCCACATTAGCGCGCCCATGCGCTGGCTTCCACAGTAGTACGTCGCTTACGATCTCGTCCTTGTTTCTCCAGCAGTGACCTGCATGTCTAGTCCGTCTCACTCGTATGGTTTCTGAGATGGGGGGCAGGTGGCCATATAGTTGCTCTTTTGTGGGGTGCTGCTTCCACGACCTATCCAGGACCGTCCGTAGCATTCTCGTACAGCTCCCATCTAGCTTATTCTCAAGACGCTTCGTTAGGGTCCAAGTGGTACAGCCATACAGAAGTACCGACACAACCACAGCCTGGAAGAATCGCCTCTTTAGCTTGTTGGGGAGATCGGATTTCCATATGACTGGTGGCCAACCATGCCTTAATACTGCTCCTGAAAAGGATCTATTTGCTTGCACACGCATCTGCTATTATACAAAATCAAATGTATATACAGGGTGTTGGGGATAAATTTGACATATTTATATTTATAAAATAATAAAATTCGAAGGCAATACAATGCGTATAAAAAATAAAGACAAAAAGATGTTTTATATGTCTAATCGATTTCGAAGCTAGAGCTTCATCATCATAGTTTATTTTCATAAATGACGTGCTTATGTTTTTTTATTTGTGTGCTTATAATTTCTCTTCCTATTTCCTTTTCCTCTCCTTTTTTTCCTCTCTTTCTTCTTCTCCTCGTTTATGAATGAAATGGGCGAATAACTGTAATTTCTTATTTCTCTCTTTTTTTTCTTTTTTAAAAGTTTGTTGAGAACAAGGCTGACATCCGGTAAAATGTTGCCAATATGTTGCGACCGTGTAGGCATGTCAAAATATAAAAACAAAAATGAACAAATAAATAAAAACCGTTAATAGAAAAATTTACATACTTAGCTTTTGTTTCGCTTTCACCTTTCCTTATATTTATATTTATATTTGCTTCTTTTTCTCCGTAGGTTGGAGGTATTGGCGCACACTAAGCATCATTTAAAAGCTTGGACCCTTCTTCATTCTTATACGTTATGAGAGAATGGATTACTGGAACCCACCTGAATCATGGAAGAGAATAACTTGTATCATGATGATCTGCGTCGGCTTATAAGATTATGGGTGTTGCCCAATGCTCCCTGAACACTGTAAAACAATCAGGCATGCTGTGGCTAGAGGAAAGCAACCTAACAGACGATCTGATTTCGTCCGTACGTTGGAGGAGGTTCAGATGCCTACGTGGAGTTGCTAAACACTGTAGTCAGCCATGGATAACAAGGGTAGCTAATGTATGGCAGCAGGATTCGACCCTGCTACACCTCTGTGAAAAGTCAAAAATGGTTGTCGGCGAATTTTTACGACTACACCAGTCCCAATGTTAGGCCTACGAACTCCCCACACTTAACCCCATGGATTATCATGTATGTGTCGCTTGTGAGAAAGACACCAATCGCCGTGCCAGTACTACAAAAGCTCAGTTAATCGACAGAATTAGAGTAGTTTTTTGAGACCCTTCCCAGGGAAACTGTAATATCAGCTTGCTCCAGGTTCCGGAGCAGGATTGAGGCTGTGATCGACGCTAATGGCGGTTATTTTGAGTGAAACTTGTTGACAGTAGTATAATTTCCGTGTGTGTTGAATTTCTTTACAATCCATTTTATTTTGTAGTTAGCAAGCACTTATATATATATATAAGTGTATTTTGGCATCATTTTTTCTTTTAAACATGTTTTGTTAAACTGTACTGACGATTCTTGTCGGACGAGTTTTTGTTCGATCCTTTCTAATTTTCTGGCCATAAATTAGAAAAAATAACAATGAAAGACGAGAGTGATGGAAGAGTAAGTTTCAGTTGTTCTATTTTTTCGATTATACTCCCTCTGTTTCAAATCATTTTATCTGCATTCTTATTTAGTTTCTTTAGCCTTTCTAATTTAATATAATATTTTATTACATTAAAACTTAAATACTTGCACTCGGAGGGTGCATATATTTGCTAGTATATATAAAGAATGAAAGCTTACGTCACAATATTCTTATGCTATATCCACCCAAAATTTGAGTAAGCAATTTTAAAAATTGTCTTTTTACTTTCTTCCTTTTTTTTTTTTTAACAGTAACAAGAAGTTAACTAAAAATTTTACAAATAAATAAATACCTACGATTTTGTGGAAAATTGATGTGGAAAATATTCAAAATAATTGTTTGATTATTACATGCATGCAACATTTTATTTGAGAGGGACGGGGCTCAGTTTTCGTTTCTAATTGTTTTTTTTTGTTTTTTTTACTCCTTTAATAAATATGAGGATTTGTCTTACTTATGATACAAACCCTCTGACATTGAATTTTTAACTCCCACCCTCTCAAGCAATGTCTTTGAAAAATTAATTTTTACGACAACCGGAGGGCGTTTTCTGTTGCTAATAATAATAATAATAATAATAATAATAATAATAATATTTTCAGCTAGTACAGATAATGAATTTAAATGAAGTAAAATAATGAGAGTGTAAAAAGCAAAAGAAAGGAGTTCTAATAAAATAAAATGGCTTATTTATACAAAGAGGACAAACAAAAAAGTGAATTGGAATTTCTATTTTCAAGATGAACTAATACGATAGAACAAAACAGTAAACAGTGTTTGGATTTTGTTTTCTAGTGTAAAATTTGAGGTATAATCAAACTTCAGATACACTTATCTTAATAAGTTCACTAAAAACATTTAAGTTTCCAAGATTATTATACAAAAAAATATTTATATTACGATGAATATTTTTTAAATTACAGCACAAAATTCACTAATTCCATTTTTTAATGTTTTCATACAATCGAGTGCTATTTTTCAAATTAAAAACCTAACAAAAATTAGGAGGTTGGAGGAAAGGATAACTGGAACGGATTAATTGTATTTTATTTAATTCAAAGGGAAAACATAGATTTGATATACGAGGAAATTGAGTTCAGAGTGAACCGAATTAAAATTGTGAATAAAGTTACCACAGTATACAGAAAAATATTGGAGGCGCGTGGTATAATTGATTCGTTAACCAGAGATTAAATCCTGTATGAGGCTGTTTGCATTTCACATAGTGTTAATACTATTGGAAAAGTTATGCATCCAACAAAATCGCACCAGCTATGTATAAATAGTAGGGGCGCACTGGGCTCTTTAACTTTGGTGAGGTAATCTGCCTAGGAGAAGAAAAACTCTGAATTTAAACCTATCAAACTTCGCTTAAAAAATTGACTTTGTGTCACATCCTGCTCATAAGGAGGGGTTGGGGCATATATATAAAAATATTTTGTTAATCTTCATATAAAGGTATGAATCCATATATAGAAAGGTATGAATCCATATATTCTCCCTCCAGCTATGGGTTAAATAGTAGGGCAGACTGGGCTCTTCAGCCTTGGGTAGGTAACCATTCTAGGAGAGGGATAACTCTGAATTCAAAATTCCTGAGGTCGGTCGTTGATTGGGTTTGTGACAACCTTTGATGCACCAATTCTTTCCTATCGACTGTGCCAAAAAGTGTGGATGGTCCAACACAAGCCTTCACCACTATAAACAAATCCCTGTGTAGATGTCCATTGTTTTGTATGAACCCTCATACGTCGAAAATCGACGGGAGGGTCCATTATTATTATATATATGTATATATATATGTGTGTGTGTGTGTGTGTGTGAGTGAGTTTGTGAGGTCGAAAAGTACTTACTGTATGTTGGACCTGCGCATATGGATTACTTGCTGGCGTGCTGTGACTAACGAGAAGCTAGAAGGTAGGAGAAGTACTAAAGTGGGTAGAGATAAAAGACACCTGCTTACCTGAAAATTCAGTGAACAGGTGTCAGGGAGAGATGAAGTAAGGAAAGAGAAAAAGAAAGAACGAGCAAAGAGAAAGGAAAATAGCAGGAGGAGGTGAGGATAAGCAACGGGAAGAGTCGAAATGAAAACAGGGGGGTCGGAAAGAAAGCAACAGGAGCAGTCGAACGAACTATGGGGGAGGTGAAAGGAAAGCAGCAGGAGGAGGGAAATATAGCACTTTATGACAACAAGGAACTGTTTTTGCATTTTTCAAAAACAAATTTTTTGACCAACGTAGATCAAATTTTCTTGTTAAACCAGAAGAGCAACACTCAAGAAAAAGATTTTGAAAAGCACAATATAGAAAATGGATTTATTCTTTAACTTTTTTGTATCCCGGGTAACGACGGGTAGCCTGCTAGTACTTTATAAATATATGAAGAAAAAAAAACTTCAAATACTCGAAGTCCTATACATTAAACCCCACATTAAACCATGATCAACCTTTGTTAAGTATTTGGCCGCCATTCTTGGCCAGTTGTAAAGAACTTAAAGTAAATAAGTAAGTCAGTAAGTCCTGTGGTATTGTTTCCTTTAGTAAGTGAATAAGTCCCGCGATATAATACTACGTTCCGACGTCCTAGAAGATCCAAGTGGCAATGAGCTAAGATTAGAATCAGGCCAGTATAAATACAACAACAGCAGCAGCAGTACTGCCAGTGATTGGATAAGAGGTTACCTTCCCTGGTCACGTGGTAGTCAGCGAGTCTATATTTAGAAGTGACCATTTAGTACACACCTTATATCCCACAAATGTCATAGAGTGAATGGAATGTTTTGGTGACTTTTGTGTGAATGAGTTTTATGGTGAATGGAAAATTGTTGAATGAATCGGTCACGAATGGAATAGTTAAGTTAAAAGATAGGATAGTGAAGACCAGTCTCTTACCCCACCCCCCCTTTAGGCCTTGTGCCACATTTATGTATAAATATCTTATTTTTCATAATAAATAATTATATCCCACAAATATTCCAACAACTTTGAAACCACCCAACATGTCCTTAATCACTTTGATAAGTGAAGGGAAACACATTGAGTTGAAATCTGTACATTTCTTTTATTTAGGTACGATGTTGACAAGCTTATGTCTGCTGTCTTTTTGAGATCATTTATTGTTTAGAAATGCTCCTGGTCAATTAATTAGGTCTCATCCAGAAACTGTAAAAGAAGTTCAATGGTCCTAATAAGAATAACCGAATAGTCACAGTAGTTTATTGATTTAGATATATTCTCCCCCAGCAATGGGTAAATCGTTGGGTACACTGGGTTCTTTAAATTAGGCAAACAATCTAGGGGAAAACAAACTCTGAATTCAGACCTGTTACTCTCCGGTTAAAAATTGACACTGCGTCACATCCTACTCGTGTGGAGGGGTTGATAAATATGTGTATTGACTTAGATGTGATAAAAGATGTTTTAACGAAGAAACAAACCGGGTAGGCCACATATTATAACAGAATTAAAAAAAGGGATCATATTTCATACGTGATTGAATATTTTCATCGAATCAAAATATTTGTAGTGAGAACCAAAACACAGAAGAAATTACCATATATTTTTGTGGAATTGGGCACCTCATGTAGTGTAATGGTTTGCAAGCTGTGACCATTGTTAGTGAGTTCGATTCTCACTGGGTGCTCCATACTTCTGGCCTTGTGTCGCATCTAAGCTACGCTTTGTAAATTAGTATATTTTTGTGGAATGATTAATTCTTTGAGATCAAAATTTCAGTTGTCATCAAGAAAGAAAACAAGTTCCTTTTTTTTCTCTCTCTTGAAAGAAAATCTGAAAAAGAGAAACGCAAATTGTATTGCGTAAGTGGCAGCGTAATCGTGCATCGATGGCCTGCCATCACCTAAAGCCACGACGAGGAAAATTCGTTTATTTTTTTTGCACGAAATTCCAGAATAAAATTTACTTTCATCTTTAAAAAAAAATCGATCTCCATAAATATGTGTAATTCAGAGTCGAATGCACCCCACAACTCAACGTAATGACTTTTCTTTCTCCTTGGAGAATCAAGATAGGCTTAAGGAAACACAGCTGATAACCCTGATACGAACGCATTTAGCAGTTAGATTTTGACAAAATACTATTTTATTGTGTACGCCCATGTATGTGTTATTGTATATGTGTGTCTGTGTGTATGTGTGTGTATGTCTGTGTAATTGTGTGGCTCTGCGTGTTTCGGTGTGTGCTTGTGTGTATGTATGTGTTTTTGGGTTTGGCTGTCTCTATGTGTGTGTGTGTGTGTGTATGTCTGTGTAATGTGTGGCTCTGCGTGTTTCGGTGTGTGTTTGTGTGTATGTATGTTTTTTGGGTTTGGCTGTCTCTATGTGTGTGTGTGTGTGTGTGTGTGTGTGTGTGTGTATGTCTGTGTAATTGTGTGGCTCTGCGTGTTTCGGTGTGTGTTTGTGTGTATGTATGTGTTTTTGGGTTTGGCTGTCTCTATGTGTGTGTGTGTGTGTGTGTGTGTGTGTGTGTGTGTGTGTGTCTGTGTAATTGTGTGGCTCTGCGTGTTTCGGTGTGTGTTTGTGTGTATGTATGTGTTTTTGGGTTTGGCTGTCTCTATGTGTGTGTGTGTGTGTGTGTGTGTGTGTGTGTGTGTAATTGTGTGGCTCTGCGTGTTTCGGTGTGTGTTTGTGTGTATGCATGTGTTTTTGGGTTTGGCTGTCTCTATGTGTGTGTGTGTGTGTGTGTGTATGTCTGTGTAATTGTGTGGCTCTGTGTGTTTCGGTGTGTGCTTGTGTGTATGTATGTGTTTTTGGGTTTGGCTGTCTCTATGTGTGTGTGTGTGTGTGTGTGTGTATGTGTATGTTTGTGTGTTTGCGTATGTATCTGTGTATGTGTGCATGCGGTTTTGAATAGTGCATCTTAACAAATTCAAGATGGACGTCTATGTATCTATTTATCTTTCTTTTTTTCTTTTTTTTTTTTTTTTTCTTTTTCTTTTTTTCTTCTTTTTCTTCCTTTTTTCGCCGAAATATTATTTTTTGTGTCCGCCTATGCATGTGTCAGTGTGTATAAATTCTTGTGCATGTGTGTGTGTATATGTGAGTGTATATATGTATGTGTGTGTGTGTGTGTGTGTGTGTAAGTGGATTTCAATAGTGCGTCTTTTTTAACAAATTCAAGATGGCCGTCTATCTATTTATCTTTCTTTTTTTTTATTCGTATTTCTCTTGGGTTCTTTATTTTCTTATTTTCTCTTTTTTTTTTTCCTTTTTATTTTGTAATGCAAAGCGCATAGATTTGTCCCTTCTTTTTTCTTTTTTTTTTTTTTTTCAGCAATATTTCTTCGGAGGCCATTAATCGTTTCATCTAGCAATTTGCAGTTTCGATGATAAAAAAAAAAAAAAAAAAAAAAAAAAAAAAAAAAAGAAGAAAATACGATGAAATCTTCCGCAAAGTCTTCAGGGTCCAGAATATGTTCATCTGTCTTATCAATAACTAATATCTTAGTTCTATATGTGTATTTTCTTTTTCTTTCTTTCAGTTCCGACTGATAGCAGAGGGTCGTCCTTGAACGCGTTTCGTCGTTGACAACGTTTACTTCTTGAAAAAAAAAAAAAAAAAAAAAAAGAGAAATTTTTAAAAAGTGCGGGAAAGGAAAAGCCAAAAATGTTTGAAAAATGTCAAAAATTATAACGTTGTTCGACTTTCAGGGAATTTTTCGACTTTTCTTTTTATTATACCTCCTATCAAATGTGACACTGAAAAATAGTGCAAAAAGACACCGTGTCATCGAATTATATGCCCGTTTAACGACAGTCCATGATGATATTGGCGCTTCTTTTCAGCGAGAGGTATAAGTCAATATTTCACAGATATATTGAGAATTTGATCATACAAAGTTCAGCGCGAACTGAGACCCCCGTCCGAATTCTTGCTCAGTTACAAAGTTGACTTGGAATTGCTCTATTCTTTAGGCTAGAGCATTTTAAGGGTTGATAGCTTGATTTGTTTTAAGGGCATGTAGACTCGTTTGAAGTTGCGTCTTAGACGTTGGATTGCAGACGCAGTTTCACATTGTAAAAAGACACTCTCTCAACCAGTTATGCGCTAGTTTAACGGCAGTCCATGATGATATCGGTTCTTCTATTCAGAGAAGTGTGAAAGTCGGTATTTCACAGTTATTGCCGTTATATCGAGAATTTAATGATAGAAAATAAAGTTAAGAGTGAACGGAGACCCCCGTCCAAATTCTCGCTTACTGAAAATTTCGCCGGTAATTTCTCTATTCTTCAATTGGGAAAATTGTTAAGTCTTGATAGCTTGATTGATTTTAATGACATGTCAACTCGTTTTATGTTATTGTAGAGTTGCGTCTTAGATTAACATCTATATATGTATATATATGGAATTAAACAAAAGGCAGGTCTCCTGTTTAACGATTTTATTGGTGATCTTTTCAAGCTTTCTGGCCAACTTTTTTTTCCATATACATTAATATACTTTGAAAAAAAAAAAAGGAACACATTACACCTGATGATGGCACTTCGAAGTGTTGAAAGTACTCGGGATATGAGCTTCGGTTGACTAATCCACGAATTCCATCCAAATATTAAAAAAGTTGGCCAGAAAGCTTGAAAAGATCACCAATAAAATCGTTAAACAGGAGTCGTGCCTTTTGTTTAATTCTATATGTATAAATGTGAGAATGCTGCCCAAATACACACACACACACATATACACATACACATACACACATGCACACACACACATGCACACACACACACGTATATATATATATATATATATATATATATATATATATATATTCGGTAGACATCAAATATTTTTAGATAGCCAAGTAGTTCATTCTATGTTTTGCCAACCTCGGCATATACTTCTGTGTCCTTTTTTGTTTGTATAACCTTGAAGGTCCTTTTTTTTGTTTGTTCATATAAGCTTGCATTCTAATTCGAAGATAGGTGTTAACATTCGGATGTATGAGAGAATAATAAAAGGTAAGAGAAAGATAAACAAATGACACAACAAAAGAATGCACTAGCATTAACAATAAGTTATGTCCAATATATCATAATGATTGCTTGATGATAATTTCTCTATTCTTAATACTTAACCGATATCAATGTATTCAATACGTTTTCATAGAATTTTAAAAGATTAATTCATAGCTGTGTCGTATTTCAGTACGACTGCATCTCTGAACATTTGATTGATAGAGTCAGCGTTAAGTCAACACGATTGGCTGGTTGGTTGGTTGCATTTTACGGCATGTCAACCCTTTTGGGGTAATTTTATGCTGAAGTCAGTGTGGTTTATTAATTCTTGATGATTAGTGATTTTTAACTCAGTTTTTAAATATCATTTTAAAACTCATTTTTTTTATTTAACGCATAGATGGGACCCTATCAGGTACTACCATTCCGTGTCAGAGTGGGCCTGGAGTAATGGCGATGAAATGGTACTCTACACTCTCCAGAGTACCAGAACTAAAACTTCACGATTAGATACAGTATAACGTCATACACACGACACTAAAACCCTCAGTTTACGCTTCTAGCACATATATGATAACAATGGTTAGGGGTTTGTAAGGGCAATATGGTCAGGACAGTTCTATAGGTGCTAGGGCTTGAGGTGACCAGCCGATTGGTTGGAGTTGGCCTTTCTGACGACCTGTCTAGTATAAGTAAAAGCCAAAGTGATGTGTTACATGTCATAAACTGCTCATCCACTAGAATTCCGTCATTAAGCATCACGAGTTGCCACCCACAACCAGCAGGTGGTCCCATTGGGTGGAGTCTTACTCCTCTGCGGAGATGCAGTTGGTGTATTCTAAAGACCCAGTCGACAGGGCTGACGTCAACGCGGACACGTAAATGCCCTATAACCAGACAACATAATTCCTGATTCTCTCATCCCACTCCCAATGCATGTTCTATGGAATAACCCTGGATTCCTTGGTATTTTAATCCCAAGCTGCAAGGTGCCGTATAGACGTTAGAAAATCCGCCTCTGTCTCTGTGCTGATGTTTCTGTTGCGACGATGGAGGTTTCAACATATGGCTTTCACACATCATTCCATTAACTGGACATTGACGTAGGCAGCGTTGTCTGAGGTCTTGACTTAGGCTAGCCGGGCGGTCGGAGTGGCCCTCTCTGATCAATCGGCTGGTCACGTCAACGCCTAGTTCCTATAGGATTGAGGATTGTCCCAACCCTACTGTCCTTGTGGTAAACGCCAATCCCGATCATATATGTGCTAGAAGACAGAGGCCTTATTGTCCTGGATATGATGTTAAATTGATTATAAAATTCCAGTTCTGGACTTCGGGGAATGGTGAGTACTCCTTCATCACCAGTACTCCCGGAGTGGTAGTACCTCTTGAGGTACCATCCATGGATTAAATTGAACAAAATGAGTTCCAAAAATCTTTAAAGAAATGAGTTTTTAAAAAATGGGTACCCATCAAGAATGAATAAAACAAAACGCCTTCGGCATAAGATGACCCAATGGGTTGACATACCGTAAATCCAACCAACCAACCAACACGCCTACATAAGTATTCTAAGCCCCACCGACGGTACTTTGTACTCAAGGTCGTGTCATACTCGATTATCTACGAAGCAATTTATCTATAAGGAAAAATATTCGGTTTCTTCTATTTACGTAGCTGATAAGTGCGAATTAACCGGTGAATTATAATTAAGACACGACGCTATCGTGGCTATTCACGGAGTTTCACTAAATTTCTTGTCAGAATCATTTTAGAATAATTAATAAAAGAAAATACTTATTAATCTTTCGAGGATGCAAGAAAATACACTTAAAACTTTTATCTAGGTACGTAAGTCGGTAAGTTATTTGCCTTCTGGATAAAGAAAATCTCGACTGAAATATTTAATTTGAGTCCGTTAAGTACATAATAAATCGGTTTCAACTTTGAAGTAAGCAATTAAAAGAAATTAAGAATACATTGGATTTATTTCACTGTTTATGACGTCATTTTTTGGTGTAATGAAGACAATCGCGTCTGATATTATTCAGAATTAGCAGGACCTGTGGATAGACAACAGTATGATGATTTAATCATTCCAATGCCTGAGATTGTTACTTAAGAATTCTTGTGAAATAGTTCAGTATTAAAACGTATAATAATCTTGATTTAACTCTCTCCATCAGTCTTTTTTTCTTTCTTTCCTTCTTTTCATCTTTTCATTATGTTCGATTGAAATAGATTAGCGTTACCGCTTCCATGCACTCACCCCATCTACCTATCTCTCACTACCCTCTTTCTTTCTTTCTTTCTTATTATATTTGTGTAGCATGCCATTTCTTTCTATATACTAAAAGCGTAGCTTTTAATATGAGGAGCTGATGGTAGGCTCTACCTCAGACATTAAAACAATCTAATCTCCTTTGTCCGGCGCTAGTGAAAAGGGGATAGACTCCCTCGTTGTCTGGCTGATACTGACATTAGACCACCCCGCCGACTTGTTTTTTTTTATTGTCATTGCGGCTATCATAATACCGAAGGACGGAAAGATGGCGTACCATGTACGGAGGTGAAAATACCCCCCCCCCCATTTTAAAATATTTATCTACATTTCCACGTTTTCCTTCCCGGTTCCCTTAATTATTTATTGTTTTTGTGTGTACGTACACAATTTTTAGAGGTTTTACCTACTTTTGGTGTTTCTGAAAAAAAATGAAAAAAATGAAAACATTTTTGTTTAAACAAAAATGATTATATCCACAAATGAAGCAATAGACCAAGTGAGTTTGTTTATTTGCTTCTCATCCCACTTATGAGCGCTGGACACAAGGCCTCGTTTTAACGTGGGCCCATCCATATGATATTTACCGCGTACCCCACTTGTACGGGTCAGGCACAAAGTCCCTATTAACGTGGGACCACCCACAAGCCGAAGCTCATGGAGTGGCAGGTGAAAAAATTGCGTCGATCCCGTCGGCATTCACCCTCAAGGGGGGCGCCTCAGGCACTGGGCAATAAACCCAGCCCTGCCCCTTTAAATCGAGGGGGCAGGTGTTGCCTGGGGGATGGCCCCCTGGGATCGACGCTATTAACTCGTAAAGATCCAGGGCCGAAGCCACTGGACCCCCGGCGTGGGCCGGAGCTACATGATATTTACCGCGTACCCCACTTGTACGGTCAGGCACAAAGTCCCTATTAACGTGGGACCACCCACAAACCGAAGCTCATGGAGTGGCAGTGAAAATTGCGTCGATCCCGTCGGCATCCCCCTCAAGGGGGCGCCTCAGGCACTGGGCAATAAACCCAGCCCTGCCCCTTTAAATCAAGGGGCAGGTGTTGCCTGGGGGATAGCCCCTGGGATCGACGCCGTTAATTATAGCACTCCCCACCGTTGGGCGGGGCTACATGCCGAAGCTCATGGGTGGTAAGCACAAAAAAAAAGCGGAATGGTCCATTGTTGGATTTTAAAAAAAATTAATCTTGACTGATTTGCACGGTTTTATTTTTAACGAGTGGGTGTTGCAAGATGATAACAGTCGGAAGATTAAGGAACAAGAGTATTTTAATATATAAATACGAAAACAGTGTTCTCTAAATGGTCCATATAGTCTCTTCATTATTATTTTTTAGGCAGATTAGCTGTGTGGTTTAATGACATATCAAGCTTTGCGGGGTATTTAATACCACATCTGCTTTCTAGATAGAGTAGCGCCTTAACTCACATGTTTTTCGAGTTACCAGCTTTAACACAGTCGGAATTTTGTTTTTGAGATACGAGCGAGTTTCTAATATGTTCATCTTATAATATAGATTATGTAACTTTCTGTCTGAAAAAGATATATAAATAAACATACTATATATATATATATATATATATATATATATATATATATATATAGAGAGAGAGAGAGAGAGAGAGAGAGAGAGAGAGAGAGAGAGAGAGAGAGATACAAAAGAGTTAGGTAAATAGATAGATAAGTAGCTAGCTAGATGGATAGGTAGATATGTTATGACAGCTAGTTAAAAAGATAGATAGATAGATAGATATAGATAGATAGATAGATACACATAGAATAATACAGATAGATATGAACAGACAGAAGACATACAGACAGACAGACAGACAGACAGATATATATATATATATATATATATATATATATATATATATATATATAGAGAGAGAGAGAGAGAGAGAGAGAGATAGATAGATAGATAGATAGATAGATAGATACCTGCATACAGACTCAGATAGATAGGTAGATACATTGATAGACAGATATGAATTGACTGATAGATAGATAGATAGATAGATGTTGAATGGCAATCCATTTCGGCATCTTAAAGCAGATCAAGTGTATAGGGATGAAGGGAATCAGAATAAATTATAAAATCTTAAAGAAGCTGAAGAACATTGGTTTTGATTTATCACTGTTTTTTTTTGTTTTGTTTTTTTTGTATTAAAAGTTATTTGAAAAGCCCCAAAGCAAAACTTAAGCGTTATCGTTAAAATCTGCATATCATAAATAAGTCCTTCTCTCCAGGATTTTATATTTTATGTGGTTTCGCTAACACCTGCGACTACCTAGCGTTTATCGACTGTTTTCTGTTGCTTTTAAAGAAGGCGTTCATATTTTTAGCCGAATTAATACAAATGTGTACTTCATTCTTTCGACAAGAGAGTACGCTTATCAGCAGGTGTTTATTTACGTATAGTTCATTGAATATACACTAGCATACATAAAATAAACTCACTATTAAGATCTATATGAATCTACTGATGATCGGTAAGACCACACAAGCCCAAAAACCGTGTCCTTTGTATGACACTAAACTGCAGTTGAAGTTAAGGCTTTATTTCTGGATATATGGAGATTGTGAATCACCTCTTCTTTGTCATTATTCCTAAGTACACTCTGACCGGGAGTGGTAGTACCTGATAGAATTCCATCTATGGGTTAATAGATAAAAGGTGAGTTTAAAATGTATTTAAAAAATTGTGTTTAAATTAAAAAATCTAGAAGGAATAAAACAAAAAGTCTTTGGCATAAAATAACCCAACAAGAGTTGATACACCTTAAACTCCAACCAACTAATAAATCAATATATGGTTAAATGGTAGGATAGACTTGGTTCTTTAACCGGTAATGTTCACCTTTAGTTGTTAAAATTCCTAACAAATAAGGCAATTAGAGTAACCTCCATTGACTTTTACTTTGAACTAAGCCGGTAGCTATTTTGAAAGTCTCCGTGCGAAATAAACAAATCTTGGAAACTTTTTTCGAAAACAATACAACTGCATGCTTTAACACAAAAATATCATAAAATGTGTTCTTAATAACAATTAAGTTCATTTCAGATAATGCACACGCACAATTTTATGCTAGAAATGTTAACAACTAAAGGTGAACATTACCCTTTTAACCATGGTTCGAAGAAGGAAAACTCTAAATTCAAAACAGCTTTCCTACGCTTAAAAAGAAGGTTTCATAGAGTAGACTTGCTCTTTCAACCAAACCCCCCAAAAAAGGTCACTGGGTATGAAATCAGGGTTGCTGGTCGACCATTCATGCGGACCTCGTCTACAAATTCGTCTCCAGGAAAATGGTAATTCAGCCATTTACGAACGACAATAGCAAAATTGTGAGGGGCACATTTTTGCATAAAAATCAAGTCTTTAATAATTTCCCAAGTATTGACAATTGGCCAGATTTCATCTGGCAGCAGCGTGAAATGCCTTTCGTCATTCATGATATTGCGAAATATGAGAGAACCCACAATCCTAATTATAAATAGTTCAAAATAGGGAGCTACTTTTCCATCACGCTGTATATTTCAGAATAATGTATGTTAACTCTAGATACTGTACTATAGGCAGTGTCAAATGAATAAATTGAGAAACATGATTGCAGAAAGATTAAAACAATGGAGAAATTCTTGCTGGTATTAATGTAGTTAATCTTCCAAAAGATCGTTGAAAGAATTAATGTAAAAAAAAAAGAATAGTTGAAAGGAATTTAGTTAATAAATAAAAATACTTAAAAAGAATTTTATGTAAAAAACTAAAACAAAATTAGTTTAAAAGAATTCAGTGCCAAAAAATACTATATAGAATTTAGTATAAAAAGAATTTTATGTTAAAAAAAAATAGTGTAAAAAAATTAGTTAAAAAGAATTTATGTAAAAAAAAAAAGAAATTAATTAAAAATGATTTAATGTAAAAAAAATTAATCAAAAATAATTTATTGTAAAAAGAAAAATGATTTAAAAGAAATTAGTGTTAAAAAAAATAGCCAGTTGTTCATAATGTCGGTATAAATGTAGGCATTAATTCGATTTTTTTTTTGCTTTCGTGTGCGTCGGTTGTCAGGTCAGAGAGAGAAAGAACTTAATAATATCTTAATAACAGGGCTTTCAGTCTAACTCCTGCTTCATATCAGTTATATGGAAACTCGATTTCACTGACAAGTTAAAGTGACAATTCTTCCAAACCATTGTTTTGTCAGTGCTACTGTATGGCTGTGCCACTTTGACCCTAACAAGATACCTGGAGAATAAGTTAGTTGAGGGCTGCACAAGAATGATGCGTG
Organism: Doryteuthis pealeii; assembly: GCA_023376005.1. Lineage (NCBI taxonomy): Eukaryota > Metazoa > Mollusca > Cephalopoda > Myopsida > Loliginidae > Doryteuthis > Doryteuthis pealeii. The sequence goes on along the minus strand of CM042144.1, from coordinate 2,131,508 downwards.
CTATCTAAAACAAATCAATGGAGACATCACCCTACAAGAAAGCAGTTTAACGGCCACATGCACCCTATCACACAAAATATCCGACGCTGCTGGACACTGTTGGAGAAGAAAGGACGAACTCATAAGCGACGGACTCACCAGTGCGGGTCGACCAGCAGAGACTTGCAAGGGCCATCTCTATGCAGATGCTAAATGTTGCGTAGAGGATCTGCTGGGGGTGATGAGTGATAGGAATGGTTGGCGGGAGATTGTCATGGATATTCGTGCTACTAGCGCGATATGATGATGATCACTGCTTCCTCCTTGTACTTGCGGGACTGTGTCTGAGACTCGCTTTAGACTCGCTCTTTTTTCGCATGCCACTGCCCCTTCTACCGACTTCACACCGAGTCTCCCCCAACCCTCTCCTTATCTGTTCCCGGTTCTAGTATTAACTCGAAACCCACCGAATGTTTTAGAATGCACTAGATTCACCCAGATAGGCAGAATTATTAGCAGTTGACGTTAGCATTCAACCATGACTAGCTTAATTCCCCCTTGCCTACAGGCAATTTATGCAGACCTGATTCACTCAGGGGTCAATCTTCAAAAGGTCATCTTCATCTTTTTGTCTCCTAAAACATTATTTTCTTTATTTTTTCTTTTCTCTTTTTCTTTCCCACGAAATCAAGTTCCCTTTTATGCAATAAAACAGGACTTGCCCAAAGAAGCAGCTGGACTCAACTGAAAATAAGATCTTACTCTTCTTTCTCAGATTTGCCTACTCACGTGTCTCTCTAAGACAATGAGAGTCCCGTTCCAAGTGAATATGAGTTCAAGACCTGTCCATCGAACTATCTGAGACTAAGTGATTTTCCACTGTTTTACCGTTATTTAAAACTACTCTACACTACTTGCAAAAATGAAAGGCTATGCCTATCCATTATTTTTAGAATACCTCGCTGCAAGGTATACAGTCAGTTTAGTATAATGTTCCCCGATAGGGTGGAGATGAGACCGGAGAGTAGAGTTGTTATAAATTATCTGAAGATTCTACTGAGAAGTTTAACAGAGTGTTTGTGCATGAGTATTTGTATAAACGAGATAGATATCTAGAATTCCTCTCCCCCTACCCCCACGCCCCATATGCTTACTGAACTCTTCCGTGCATTCATCATGTTTAAACAATCTAAGACTTTCACTGACAAATTACGTCTGTAAGTGATTCATCTTGTGAATAAAGTAAAAAAAAAAAAGATTCTGGTCAAATCAGTCTTTTTCGTCTTCAACGAGGATCGATAGATTTCCTTATTAGCATTTTATTTTCTTTCACTCGAGGCTATCGATAACGATATATATCCCATCATGACTGTCAGCGTCGAGTGAAAGCAGAAAAACAACAACAACAATAACAACAACATCAACATCAACAACAACAACAACAACAAAAACAAAAACAGCAGCAGCAGCAGCAGCAGCAAAAGAACGCTAAAGAAAGCTAACAGAATTAAGTGCCGCCATATTGATCCAGTAGATTTCTCTCTATCTGAAGAGGCAGACACAAAGCGATGATGATACAAGAAATTAAATCAAAACAGTCATCTCTCGTCAGACAACAATCAGATGATAGAAATAACAATGAATTAAGACTAGTCATGCGCCACAATGACTTTTTTATAAGAGATATTCGCCATATATATATATATATATATATATATATATATATATATATATATATTCGTAAGACATGTGTTATTGAATACCACGGAGTATTCTTTTTTCATTTTTTGTATGGATATTTTTTCCAGTCTTCTGGCTATCCTTTTTGAATCTGGATCGAGTTGATTCATGATATTTTGCATACTAATTTCCCGAGCGCTTTCGACTGTTGCTCCAGTCGTATTCATGGGGTTATGTAATTTGGTTTTTAGTTGATTTTAGTTTTATTATCTATGCTTTTATCTAATTCAGAGAGTCTATTATTTTTAAAAGGGGGGCTAGGTGAGTGTTAATTATTGAAGATATTTAATACGTTGTCTCCGACTCCGTGGTATTCAATAACACATGTCTTACGAATAATTTGCTGCCAAAATACAAAAAAAAAAAAAAAATATATATATATATATATATATATATATATATATATGTGTGTGTGTGTGTGTGTGTGTGTGTGTGTGTGTGTGTGTGTTGAAAGAATGAATAAAGGAAAGAAAGTATAGAGAGGATAATAAAGGATAATTTTAATCAATATCACTTACACGTGTTTCGGTCAGGAGTTTATCTATGTGTATAATATTTAAACTATTATCATTTTTAAATAAACAAATGAAATGAAATAATAATAATAGAAAAAAATGTAGAAATATTCCGCACACAAAGAAAATTCGACCTTCATCAGAGTGAATCTGTATTTAAAATGAAATTCGTTGGAAAAAGCGGAGAATTTTTGAAATGTTCGAAAGCAACTATATTTATGAAAGAAAGAGGTAATGAATGCCTCTCGTGCCGAACGATTAACTATTACCTCTTTCTTTCATGAATATAGTTGCTCTTGAGGATGACCGATTTATTTAAAAAGGTCGAAACAGATATCTGTCAGCATACTAATGTTATTATTTGGTTTTTCAATCTATTTTCTATCACACACACACACACACATACACACACAACACACACACACACACACGTGTAGATACATACATAGGTATACATGTTACGGTCACTTAACAAGCTCATATTTTCTAAATAACAGAGAGCCTTGCTATATATAAAGACAGTTAGTGTGTATGTATGTATGTATGTATTGAGGAAACTATTAATAAAAAAATTAAATAAAACAATCAACGATGAAAGTATATACATATATATATATATATATATATATATATATATATATATATATTAAATTTGATAGAGGAATTATATATATATAATTGATAATTGAATCATATTACCACGACCAGACACCTCGGCAAACACCATTTGCGACATCCGGAGCACTGGACAGCTGTTTCGACCTCCTTTGTCTGGTCGTGGTAATATGATTCAATTATCAATTATATATATAATTTTCGGCAAAAATGTTTACCTCGACCTATAATAAAATTCAACAGGCGGGGTGTTCTATTATTGGTATCAACCGGACAACGAGGCAGTCTATGCCCATTTTTCACCTACGCTTTACCAGGTATTTTTTTTTTTTTGCATCTTAGAAGGAATGCCACATCCAGCTTTCTACTTTACCATACAGATCCAAGCTATGCTACTCATGCGCTGTCTTGGCGAGGGCCAGTATCGAACCTGGATCCTTGTGGTTCCTAGGCACAGACTGGGCTATTTAACCTTGTTAGTCAAAAAGACTAGAAGAAGAAAAACTAATACTCTTGGGAAAGGTATGAATCCTACTCTCCCTCCAGCTATGGGTAAATAGTAGGGTAGATTGGACTCTTTAACCTTGGCTAGGTAACCAGTCTAGGAGAAGGAAAACGCTGAATTCAAACCTGTTAAACTCCACTTTAAAAAATGACCTTGTGTCACATGCTACTCGTGCGGAAGGGTTGTTGAATATATATTATCAGAAAAAAGTAAAACAGCTCGTCTTATCGTGACGAATAATAATCCGAAAAAATAGCATGAGATCGTATTTCTCACTTTTGATCAATGCAAACGTTATTCACTATTTTTTTTATGTCCCCAAGGAGAATGCTTCTCGCATGAAAATAACCACAACACTTCCAGAATAATATATCACACATGTGTTTAAAGCACATGAACAAATTGATATATCACCCAACATATCAGAACAATCTTAATATTACACCAAATCTTAAATCTATTCTTAGAAAAGATGAATATGGCCTAACAAGTTGGCAATAGGAAGAACCATATACAGTTGAACCTTTTTGTCAAGGAAATCAATAGTGAAAGGTCTTTTAATGTCTCAGATGTGTGTCAACATGACCTCTTATAATGAACGCTGCACCCATATTTTTTCTTTACCGGAAAGTCAGTGTGTTTCCACTCCATGGGCTGTCTTTTTAACTCACGTTCCCAATGACATCTCTTATCTTATTATAATGGAGATTGTGTGTTTTTCTGTCTGTAACCGAAACTATATTACTACTCAAGTCACAATTCCCTTAATTATTTACGTCAAATTCTCCATGATTTCATTCTTTTAAACCTTCAGTTATTAATAAAAATTGTTTTACATTAATACTGTTGATCCTATCTACTTACTAATAACATGCAATTGTATTTATATATACAACAAAATAGCGATTTACAGTTTGAACGAGAAGGCTAATTTGCATATTGATATTTAAAATTTTATTTTAATAAATATGTGCTTGGTATTATTGATTTCTAATTGTTTGGTTTTATCTCAAGAAATATAAACAAAAATCTCGTGGATAAATCTTAAAAGAAATTTATTTACGAGAAGAAATAACTGTAATATTATCCTTTAGTTCCTATTTTAACTAAATAGTTAAATTAGGAAAATTTACCAATGAAAGAGGGGAGTAATGGAAAATGATGGAATAGTTAGTTTCAAAGTTGTTCTATTTTTTGATTATACCCCCTCTGTTACAGATCTTTTTATTTGCATTCTTAGTCAGTTTCATTAGCCTTTCTAATTTAATATATTTTATTATATCAAAACTTAAATACTTGCACCCGGAGGGTGCATATATTTGCTAGTTATTATAATAGAGATTGTGTGTTTGTTTGTCTGTAACCGAAACTATATTACTAGACAAGTCACAATTCCCTTTGTTATTTACATCACATTCTCAATGCTTTTATTTTTTAGTTAAACCTCAATTATTAATAAAATTGTTTTACATCATTAAGACTGTTAATCATATCTACATACTAATAACATGCAATTGTATTTATTTATATTTATATTTATATTATATTTATTTATATATTTATATTTATTTATATTTATATATACAAGGAAATAGCGGATTACAGTGTGAATGGGAAGGCTAATTTGCATATTGATCTTAAAAATTTGATTTTAATAAATATATGCTTAGTATTATTGATTTCTAATTGTTTGGTTTTATCTTATTGAATATGAGCAAAAATCTTGGATAAATCTTAAAAGAAATCCATTAACAAGAATAAATAACTGTAATTTTATTCTTTACTTCCTATTTTAACTAAATAGTTAAATTAGGAAAATTTACCAATGAAAGACGGGAGTAATGGAAAATGATGGAAGAGTTAGTTTCAAAGTTGTTCTATTTTTCAATCATACCCCCTCTGTTCAAGATCATTTTATCTGCATTTTTATTCAGTTTCATTAGCCTTTCTAATTTAATATGATATTTCATTATATTCAAACTTAAATACTTGCACCCGAAGGGTGCAAATATTTGCTAGTAATCATAATTAGCACATTGTTTAGTTTGCACTTCTCAGTAACCAAATACTTAATTCCATGTGATGCTACCCTTTAAACCGGGGATCACCAAATTCTTTTTACAGTGGACCGGATAATTGAAAAAATAACGTGCGCAGGCCACATTATTATTGTGTTCATTACTTGCCAGCCAGAACGAAAGCTCTGAGAAAAAAATGTAAAGAAAAATTGTAAAAAAATGTAAAGAAAGAAAAATGTAAAGAAAGAAAAATGTAAAATTGAAAAAAAATGTAAAGAAAATTCATCTTTCTATGTTATATTCATGGATGAGTGGCGTAAGATGCACAAAAACAAGTTTAATCAACATATTTATTTTCAAAATTTTCAAAGAACGCAACATTAGCAAAAAGGTTTAGTGAGATTTGTGAAACTGAAGTTTGCCTTTCAAGATATCGTCAATGTTTGATTTGGAATTGCAACATCCAGTCAAGAGATTTGCTTTCAAATGTTTATCAGTCAATTACGTTCGATGGGTTGATTTCCATAAGTTCAGTACCTGTTAACAACCAAATTCAAGTACCGTCGGCGGGCCTGATAAAATGCTTTCGCGGGCCGGATCCGACCCGCGGGCCGTAGTCTGGTGACCACTGGTCTAAGGCAATAATAATTCTGCGTACTAATTGCAACGCATATACAGTGATATTGCAAACACTCACTCCAGGAAATGGAGACCTTAATTATAAAAATAAGAAATCCCAAAATGAATATAATATAAAACCAATTCATATAAATGTAGTAGTATTCGTAGTGCTAGTAGTAGTAATGGTTGTTTGGTTGGATTAATGGCATATCAACCCTTGTTGGGTAATTTTATGCTGAAAATGGTTAGTTTTATTCATTCTTCATAGGTATTAAAAAAATGTTAAACTCAATTTTTTCAAACGTTTTTTTTTCAAACTCATTTTTCTATTTAACCCATAGATGTGACCTTAGCAGGTACTACAACTCAGGGTAAACGAGGAGTAAGGGTGATTAAGGAATATTTCAAACTTCCCAGAGCTCAAGAATTGGAACTTAACTGTTAGATGCAGTATACCGTCAGACCCTCAGCCACCACCTTCTAGCACATATATATTAAAAAGGGTTGAGGAGTTGCCATAAAGGCAATAAGGTTAGGACAATCATGTGGGTGCTAGGGTTTGATTTGACTAGTCGTCTAGTCTAAATAAGCGCAAAGCGGAGTTGTATGTCATGGACTGCTCAGCCCTCAGTACTACTACTACTACTACTGGTAGTAGTAGTAGTAGTAGTAGTAGTAGCTGTCCGTTCCACAATATAACCTTTAAAATTTTCCAAATTAAGCTAATACTTAAAAAATATATGTCACATAATTGATGGGTTGCCTATCAATTATGTGCGATAGTGTAGCTTAAATCGAAGTGATGTTTTTTGTGGGAAAATATAGTTCATTTGATTGGCAGATTTAACCTCTATTTGACCTCCTTCTCCGATTAGCTTGAGTGAATGTGAGAAAGCTAGTTAGGAAATCAGATTCAGCTGGGTGACTGGATGAGTAAGACTTAGTGTGTCTCATCCAAATAGGCATTTCTCATACGCGTATCTTAATTTTAGTTAGTGATCTTGAAAAGGTCCCCAAGAGTTTGGAAAAATACTGGAGGAGCTGGAAATATGAGGAAAATCGCGACCATCCAGACAACAGCATTGTTACGCTTTACTAGAATACTCAGAAGAGTCCTGCAGATCCGAGGAGTCCTGTAGTCATTCAGACTCCAGTGAAAAACTACAGTAAAAAAACTTGCAAAGATTGAAATACTGATAATAATAAAGTGACTTGGGGACCCAAGAAAACTTACAGACTGACAAAAAACAAAAAAACAACCAAATAAAAAACACGAGTTAATAGTTGTATGAAAAATTCGCACGCAGTTAATATTATAAAAAATATTATCAAACCTTTACAATATATTCCGTAGTTCAAACAGTGAAGGAGCTAACGGTGTGAAGGTGTAAGAGCTAGTGAAAGAAACTAAAAAAAATGTAATACTTAGTATCAAATAATTTCAGATGACTTTTCGTGACTTTGAGTAATATATATATATATATATATATATATATATATATATATATATATATATGAGGAAAAATGAGTAAAGAAAAGAAAAGTAAATGGATGAAATGAATTTAATCGATCACTTACACATGTGTTTCGAAGTGATCGATTAAATTCATTTTATCCATTTACATTTCTTTTCTTTACTCATTTTCCCCATATTGTCGGATTCAATTCCATTTCCATTTTTACACATATATATATATATATATATATATGTGTGTGTGTGTGTGTGTGTGTGTGTGTGTGTGTTGTGTGTGTGTGTGTCGTGTGTGCGGGGTTTCTCCCAAGATTATATAGATTTAAGCAAGTTTATTTTCATAACATTTTTTATTACTGATTTGTTTGTTTGTTTTGTTTTGTTTTACGGCATATCAACCTCAGTGGGTCATTTAATGCCGATAAAGTTTTGAAATAAATCAATTCTTAATGGATAATAAAAAAATTTTATAAATACATTTTTCTATTTAACCCATAGATGGGACCCTAACAGGTACTACCACTCCGGTCAGAGTGGACCAGGGAGCAATGGTGATGAAGGGGTGCTCCACATTGCCCCAAACCTCCAAAACTGGAACCTCGCCATCAGATAGAGTTTAACGTCATTCCCAGGACATGTAGACCCGCAGCCACCGCCTTCTAGCACCCATATGATAAAAAGGGGCTGGGGCTTGCCATAAGGACAATAGGGTTGGGAAAATCATATAAGTGCCAGGGCTTGACGTGACCAGCCGATTGATCGGAGGGAGCCTCTCCGACCGCCCGTCTAGCCCAAGATAGGGCCAAAGTGGAGTATTGCAAGTCATAAACTGCTCATCCACCTGGGCTCTATCCTTAAGCATCACGGGTCGCCACCCACGGCCAACAGGTGGCCCCATTGGGGGAGTCTTATCCCTCTGCAGAGGTGCAGTCAGTGCATTCTAACGCCCCACCGACAGGGCGGTTTTTATTACTGAATTAAAATTGTTGGTTTGTATAAATATTAGCAGCCTTGTAATATCTGATAAGGAATAAAAGCAAAACTATTTGTCAAGCATGTATTTATTTTAGTCTAGAAGATGTTTAAAGAATTTTCTCTTAGACACGGTTTTCAAAAAAAAAATGTACGAAGTAACTTTTCGGCAAGGGGAAAACATGATTGAAAAGAAAAAGGACAAGAAAAAGGTAAAAGAAGAAATAGGAATAAATGTAAAAACGAAAACTTCAAAAGATTACACGTGCATACATGAGATTTCAGATATATATATATATATATATATATATATATATATATATATATATATATATGAACAAACGCATACACACATATATATATGTATATGTTCACACACACACTTACACACACACACACATATATATGCATACATATATATGAACAACACATACACACACATATATGTATATGTTCACACACACACATACACACACATACACACACACACACACATATATATATGTGCATATATATATGAACAAACACATATACACACATATATATGTATATGTTCACACAAAAAACACATATACATAAACATATATATATGTGTGTGTGCGTCTGTGTGTGTCTGTGTGTGCGTGAACATATACATATATATGTGAGTTTATGCGCTTGTTCATATAAATATGTATGCATATGTATGTATATATATATATGTATACATATATATGAACAAACACATACACTCACATACACACACATATATATGTATATATGTCCACACACACACACACACACACACACACACACACACATATATATATATATATATATATATATATATATATATATATATTATCTATTTCTCACTAAAAGAAAGTTGAGAAACATAACGCACAAGCATATATATCTATATATAAGTCATAAAATCTTATTAAAAATAAACACACACACACACACACACACACACACACCACACACACATATATATATATATATATATATATATATATATATATATATATATATATATATATATATGCGTGTATGTGTATGTTACTTTTAATAAATAACATTTTATAATATATATATATATATATGCATATTCATATGTGTGTATGTCTGTGTTATTTTTCTCAACTTCCTGGTTGTGAGAAATGGAGAACTTATATTCTATTTTCGTTGTTTACCAATGGATGATTTGCATAGGCAAGTGTCTGCCTTAAAGATATCTCTCAAGTCAGCACGGAACTGGATGCTGTTCTGTGCTAAAGTGCTTAAATCTGCCTGGCAAATACTTGAGAGACCGAATGGAGAGGGTTGCGTGAAGAACTCTTTCACTCACTGAAGAGGTGCATCTTAGCACGTTGCATCCTGAGGATATAGGAACGTTTGAAAAGGCAGTTCACTAGCGTCTGATCAGATGAACAAAATCATCAAACTACAAAAGCCGTTCAAACAGCAGTTATAATATGCATGTGTGTGTATGGGCATATGTCAATATGCACTATTCGATGCGTTGATATTACACACAGTTCTAAGAAAGAGAATTTAGAAGATTTGGCTTGGTTTGGTTTGGTTTGGTTTGTTTTATGGCATATCAACCTCAGTGGGTCATTTAATGCCGATAAAGTTTTGAAATGAAATCATTCGTAATGGATACTCAATTTTTTTTAAATAAATATATTTCTATCTATATAAAGAATTATATTATTTATTGGTACTTTTTGCATGAATCGAATCGTAAAATTCATGGCACCACTTATTCTTCGATATTTTAATATTTAAAGTAATTTACTTTCAAAACAATTTAATCTATTCTTTTGGTTTGGTGTTGGTTTGTTTTGTTTTACGGCATATCAACCTTGGTGGGTCATTTAATGCCGACAAAGTTGTGAAATGAATTCATTCTTAATGCATAATACAATTTTGTTTATAAACTCATGTTTTTCTATTCAACCCATAGATGGGACCCTATCAGGTACTACCACTCCGGGTCCGAGTGGACCAGGGAGCAAAGGTGATGAAGGGGTGTTCCACATTCCCCAAACTTCCAGAACTGGAACCTCACTATTAGATAGAGTTTAACGTCATTCTCAGGACATGTAGACCCTCAACCATCGCCTTCTAGCCCCCATATGAATTTAGGAGTGAACTTGCAGGCTATATATATATATATATATATATATATATATATATATATATATGGTAACAGATTTAAAATGTAACAACAAAGATGGCAGTTTTGTTGAAATGCCAAAATTAAGTGAAAATTTTAGTGTTTTTCTTATAATTTTCTTTCTTAGATAATTCCTGTTTTCCTGTTTGGGCTTATCTTATTTCTGTTGTTGTCCTCTCTTTGCGTTTTTGAATATATTCTTCGGGTTCCTTAATCGTCGCATCCACACAATATACAATAACGTGACACGAAAGTCATACCCACGAAAAGCATACCTAAAAAAATAAAACTACAAGAGTTGAATTTTCATTTCGCTTTTATTAAATGATTCCACCATTCCTACAACGTGAATTATCAAGTATTAGAACTTAAAACTGCTGCAAGATTTCATGAACACTGTGTGTATACACAATGCCTACAATTTCTATTCGTGTCAGTGTTATCTATTCTCACTTTTATATAATTAGTTCTTATGGCATTATTTTGTGCTTTTATTAATAGCAATTTCCTTAATCTCTTTAGCTTGTCTCTTTCACGTCATTTATATCCAGGTCATCTCGAGCGCAATTTTCATTGTTTGTTTTTCTTACGTAAAAAATTGTAGTGTTTTTCTTATCGTTTTCTTTATTAGATAATTCCTGTTTGTCCTTATCTTATTTTTCGTTGTTGTCCTCTCTTTGTGCTCTTGAATATATTCTTCGGGTCCCTTAATCGTCGCATTCACACAATATACAATACTGTGACACGAATGTCATACCCACGAAAATTCCATTCCAAAACTTCCTCCCACAGAAAATGCCAACCACAGAAGATTCCACCCACCGAATGACTCAGTATTTGCTACTTTACTGTTACTGATAGTTTGGGAATATACAAGTATATTTCACACACCCGTAAAATTTCACCCCAAATCTTCCACTCACAGAAAATCACACCAAGAAAATTCCACCCACTGAACAACTCAGTATTCGTTACTTTATTGTAATGTAAGTACATGTCACCCTCCAAAAAATTCCACGCCAAAACTTCCACCCACAGAAAATCTCACCAAGAAAATTCCCCCCACCGAATGATTCAGTATTTGTTACTTTAGTGTAATGTAAGTACATGTTACATCCCAAAAAATTCCACCCGAAAACTTCTCCCCACAGAAAAACACAACCACAGAAAATTCTACCCAGACAATTCCACTCATCTAACAACTCAGTATTTCTTTCTTTGATGTAGTGTTAGTGTTGGAATATCTAAGCATATGATGTACGCCCAATTGCCACTCCTATTCATGAACTTTACCAACATCTGCAGCAGGCAGTAAACATTGGCCAATGAGAAACGTATACAGAACGCATTTAAGAACGTTGGCAATTCTCCTGAAATCAACTGCAACTTGAACTTTCTGCGATCAAGACGAGGAGTACAAGAACTATTAATACTACACCATTTTCTATCAAGGACTTCAAAGAATACTGCAAACTTTCTGTCACAAGGAGTATCTACTGATACTACACTCTTTTCTACCTAGGATTTCAAGGAACACTACAACACTAGGATTACATGGATTAACCAATTGAACCAACACTAAATACCAACTTGCATGTACCAACTGAGGAACTAAACTGCTATACACTCGAGGGCACAATAGAGGTGTCGCTAATAATGTCTATTATTATTATTATTATTATTATTATTATTATTTATTATTATTATTATTATTATTAGCAAATATATGCACCCTTCGGGTGCAAGTATTTAGGTTTTGATGTTATGAAATAGTGTATCAAATTATAAACTATTTAGAAAATGATAAACTAAGGGGGTATAATCGAAAAATAGAACAGCTTTAGATTTAACTCTTCCATCATTTTCTTTCATTCCCGTGTTTCATTTTTCCTAATTTATCTATTTAGTTAGATTATGAAGTATTTAATAAAATTACAGTTCTTTCGTCTTGTTTATGGATTTCTTTTAAGATTTATCCCCGAGATTTTTGCTCAGATTCGTCAAAAGAAAACCAAACAATTAGAAATCAATAATACTAAGCATATATTTATTAAAATCAAATTTTAAATATCAATATGCAAATTAGCCTTCTCGTTCACACTGTAAACCGCTATTTTGTTATATATATAAATACAATTACATGCTATTAGTAGGTAGATATGGTCAACAGTATTAATAAGGTATAACAATTTTATCAATAATTGAGGTTTAAATAAAAATAAATTCATGGTAAATGTGACGTCAATAACTAAGGGAATTATGACTTGAATAGTGATTTAGTTTCGGTTACAGACAGACAAACACACAATCTCCATTATAATAAGATTATTATTATTATTATTATTATTCACTCCTTTTGAGCTTTTCACATCAGCGTTAGCTGATGGCCTTTCACTGTAGTCTGAGTGGCAACAAGTATCCTCAAGTCTCCAGGACTCTTCTTAGTATTCTGGCAGATTGCAGCAGTGCAGTATTCTGGATGGTCTCGGTTATCCCTCTGATCTCCAGATTTTCCAAACTCTTTTTTTTCCAATCTTGTTGGGACCGTTCCAAGTGCACCAACTACAATTGGTATAATTTTCACTTTCATATTCCATAACTTTTTTTCAGTTCTCTGGCAAGGTCCAGGTATTTGTCCATTTTTTACATTTTCCTTCAGCTTCACCCTGTGATCTGCTATATTATTATTATTATTATTATTATTATTATTATTATTATTATTATTATTATTATTATTCATGATGTAATATGTTAGTATTATTATTGGTAGTAGTATAAACTTCAACTTTGTTCGACACTGGACAGAATAAACAAAACGTGGAGGTCTGAGAGTGAGATAATAAGTCTGCTCACCTTGAAAATCAGCATTCAGTTACCATTTTGGGGATGTGGATAGGGGTTGTTGTTTCTTTTTATCTTTAGAATTTCAATTTAACTCGTAGTGATGACATGTACAGGATTCCAGTTTCTATGAAAACGGCTACACACGCAAACCCACATAGTAACGAAAATATAAACATATATATATATTTACCAACCCCTCCGCACGAGCAGGATGTGACACGAGGTCAATTTCTTAAGCGGGGTTTAACAGATTTGAATTCAGAGTTTTCCTTCTCCTAGACCGGTTGCCTAACCAAGGTTAAAGAGCCCAACTGCCCTACTATTTACCCATAGCTGGAGGGAGAGTAGAATTCATACCTTTCCCAAGGGTATTAGCGCTAAGTGAAATGCAATTAACACGTTCAGGATTTGAACTCGGGGTGACGAGTCCATTTTCTATGATTTTGACCATTACACCACGTGCTTCTAATATAAACATATAAACACACACACACACACACACACACACAAGGGGAAAAGAAGTTTTATGATAACGGTTATAGAACTATTTCTACCCATATGTATGTATATATACATATGAGTTTCATTGGACCGTTATATTTTTGTAACCATTTCAATAAAATTCTACCCTGGAGTCACTGGGTAGCCGCTTCTAGGACTCCAAAATTATAGGAATCCAAAATGTTCAGCTATGAAATACAAAATTGTTTTTCATCGCATCTATTATTAGTTTTGTACGACCAAATAAAAAGAAAAACCTGCTGCGCATCCTTATCGAGCACTAATTCTATAATTTGTGATTAGGATAGTATATCAAGATGTACGCCCGAGTCACTCCTTTTTATTGAGTCACGCAACAGCTAATTCTTATAGGAATTTTATAGGAATTTGTTAGTTAAGAATTCAATGGTCATAGTTATTCATTTATGGAAGGTAGTTTCGATGAATCATTATTGACAGAGATTTGGCAATTAGTAATTAATTTAGCCACATGGATTTCTGGTTTGATGTGAGAAGACGCAATGCGTGCATTTCCAGAAATTAACCTTTTATTTTGATCTCTTAAAATTCTAATTTGGAGATTGCAGAATTATGTTAATGTCGGATTAGAAGCAGACACGGATTTATAAATTGAAATCGAAATACACTTGCCTAAATAATTATATGTATAATAACTATACTATATAGATAGTATATGTTTGATTGTCTACATATATATATATATATATATTATATATATATATATATATATATATTATTGTATATATACACATATATATATGTATATATATGTGATTGTATATATATATACATATATATATATATATATATATATATATAATATATGTGTGGTGTGTGTGTGTGTGTGTATATGTATATAAATGAAAAAAATGTTTTTGAATATATGCTTGTATGGATATGTACACACACTTCCCCATATATATATATATATATATATATATATATATATATATAATATATATATATATATAGTAAAATGGTATAGTCAGAAGGTCTAGCTGGGTCTCATCTTCGGCTTAACTCACCCCTCTTCATATATATATATATATATATATATATATATATATATATATAAATATGTCTAGCTGTGTTTCAACTTCTCCGTTAAGTCACCCCCTCTTCATAAACACTCACACGAACGCACGCCCACACACACGCGCGCACACACACACGCACGCACGCACCCCACACACACCCACACACGCACGCACGCAAGCACGCACACACACACACATATATATATATATATATATATATATATATACTGACATGTTCATGAAGAGTAGGTGAATTAATGGAGAAGGTGAGACCAGGTTAGACTTGTTATACTATTTATATGTATATATTATATATATTTATGTGTGTGTGTGTGTGCGTGTGTGCGTGGCGCGCGTGTGTGTTTTGTGTGTGTGTGTGTGTGAAACACTTGATGCGAAATGCGTACCCTTGTAAGGAAATGAACCACACGACCCGAGTTCCAATTCCTGACCGGGGCTATTCGCATTTCAACATAATATATATATATATATATATATATATATATATATATATATATATATATATAATATCTTTATGGCCGGGTTAGCTCAGTCGGTAGAGCGTTCGGCTAGAAACCACAAGTTCGATTCCGGCCCTCGCCAACTCAGTGTTTGGAGTAGCACAGGGATTTGTGCGGTAAAGTAAGGAGCTGATGGTAGTTGTGGCGCTCCATCTCAGATGGAAAAACAATCTCCTTGGTGTAGTGCTAGTGAAAAGGGGATAGACTCCCATCGCTGATTGGCTGATACCGACATTAGGCCGCCCCGACGACTTAACTTTATATATATATATATGTATATATATATATGAGTTTCATCAGACCGCTATATTTCTGAAACCAGCTCTTGCATGGTTGAAACAAGTGCATTAATCCTAATTACGACTTCATGAAATTATAACATAGTAGTACTGGTAACGTACGTAGTAGGTTTTATTTGTATAGTGATAAACATGTGGGATTACTAAATGTCTAATTCTAAATTTTTGAACAAAACACTTATGTAATATGTAAGTATTCTTATTTTGCAGTATAAACTTCAAATTTGTTCCACGGTGGACAGAATAAACAAAACGTGACGGCCTGAGAGTGTGTTATGTCTATGTTCTAAAAAGAGATAACAAGTCCGTGAAAATCAGCATTCAATTTCCATTTTGAGGGTGGCGATGGGGGTTGGGTTTTTTTGGGTTTTTTTTTTTTTTGAGAATTTCAATTTTTTTTTTTTTTTTGGCTGGCTCGAAAAGCAACTAGTAGTGTTGACATGTACAGGATTCCAACTGCTATGAAAACGGCTACACACGCATAAGCACACATACTAACGCAAAAATAAACATATAGACAAACACGCACACAAGGAAAGAAAAAAGGTTTATATTATATTATGGAACTATTTCTACCCATATGTATTTGTATATACAGTGGTGAATTCATGAAATAAACTACCATCATCAATAGTGAATGCCCCATCTCTAAACTCTTTCAAGGCAATGTTAGATAATCTGTGGAAAGATTATAAATATTCTGTGGAATTAAGATGAATGTTTATAAGGAACAGCTGACAGGTCTCAGACCTAATATACTAGCTGAAAGGATACTATTATTATTATTTACTCCTTTTGAGTTTTGACATCAGCATTAGCTGATGGTCTTTCACTGGAGTCTGAGTGACAGCAAGTCTCCAAGTCCCCAGGACTCTTCTGAGTATTCTAGCCGATTGCAGCAGTGCAGTGTTCTGAATAGTATCAGTCCTTCCTCGGATTTCCAAACTTTCCAAACCCTTTTCCAATCCTTTTGGGACCGTTTCCAAGTGCACCAACCACGACTGGTATCACTTTCACTTTCATATTCCATAACTTTTTCAGTTCTCTGGCAAGGTCCAGATATTTGTCCATTTTTTCATTTTCCTTTAGCTTCACCCTGGGATCTGCTGAAACTGCAAAATCCACCAGTTGACAAGTTCTTCCTTTTTTGTTAATCAACACTAGGTCTGGTTTTCTTGCTGGGATAAGGTGGTACGTTTTTATTTCAAAGTCCCAGAGAATTTTATGCGTTTCGTTCTCAAGAACAGATTCTGGTTTATGCATATACCATTTTGTTGTATGGTCAAATTTAATTTTTTTGTATAATTCCCAGTGGATCACCTTCCCAACCCAGTCGTGTCTAGTTTTGTACTCCCTTAGTGCTAATTTGCTACATTCGCTTAGTACATGGTTTACAGTCTCATCTCTATTACCGCATAGTCTACATTTACTATTTTGTTGGGTCTTATCAATTTTCGCTTTGATATAGTTTGTCCTGGTGGTATTATTTTGTGCAGCAGTTATTAATGATTCAGTTTCTTCTTATGATCATAAGTGCCAAAAATTATGCCGGGTCTAGTCCTAAGGAAAAGGGAAATAGACTTCCTCACTGTGTGGCTGATGCAAACAATAGGTAACTCCGCCGACTTAAGAAGACGTATGTGTGAGAAATTGATTGATAGAACAGTAATACTATTTGGGGAATGGGTACAGAGTTTTATAAAAAAAGAAAGATGGGAAACAAAATGTTTGGTTAACTCTTTGCCTACCAAATTGCTCACATCTGTACACAATCTACATCGATAGAGAGATAGATAGATAGATAAGAATATACTGAAAATGATAGACATATATATTGTTAGATAAATAAATAGTTAAAAATAGACTAAAAAAGATAGATGGATGGATATATTGTTTGATAGATAGATAGATAGATAGATAGATAGATAGACGGAAAAACAATGGGTTAACCAGGAGGAGAGACGAAAACGCAAGGTGATATGACTGATGTATAGATAAGAATGGACTAAAAACGATAGATAGATAGATAGATAGATAGATACAAATGTACATAAAAATGATACATTCATAAGAATAAACTAAAAGATAGATAGATAGATAGATAGATAGATAAGAATATTTTGAAAAAGGTTCATATATAGATATATAGATATAAACAGATGTCTGTTCATATCTATCTATCGATCGATCTATTTATCCTATTCTGTTCATATTTCTATCAAATATGAACAGAATAGCATAAATAGATCGATCGATAGATAGATATGAACAGACCTTTGTAGATAGATAGATAGATAGATAGATAGAAAAGACAAGGCTGGTAGTCAGGAAAAGTAACGAAAGCACAAGGTGAGATGATATATATATATATATATATATATATATATATATATATATATAGAGAGAGAGAGAGAGAGAGAGAGAGAGAGAAGAGAGAGAGAGAGAGAGAAAGAGATAGATAGATAAGAATATACTGAAAAAGATTGATAGATAAATAGATAGATAGATTCATCATTCATCATGATGATGATCATGATGAATGATAGAGAGAGAGAGAGAGAGAGAGAGAGAGAGAGAGAGAGAGAGGGGGGGATATACTGAAAAAGATTGATAGATAAATAGATAGATAGATATGAACAGATAGGTAGGTAATTTTTTTTACCTGTATGACGGGATATTTCAAAGTTCCCTATTCATCTCAAAATATAGCTGAAAGGATATTTTATAGGTGATATAACCTATGGACATGGAATGCGCCGACGACTACTATAAGTATCAGGAACAATTGTGGCATGACACGAAGCAATGCGAGTAAGCTCATAACTGTATGGTCGGACGCAATCTCTACTTTCTTTTGCTGTAATGTCTACTCCTTTTTGTTCAATACATTTGTATCCATTGTTACCAGTCGTTTGTCTTATTTTTTTACCCTTAACCCCCACAACAAAGGATATGATTATCAGACCGCTATATTTCTGAAAGCATTTCAATAGAATTTAGTAGTCTGTTGAAACTCTGTATATATATCTACATATAAGTAGAAATATACCATACCAACTATCAAATAATGTGTAAGAGCATAGCACCTTGCTAGAAACAAAAGTTGGAATGTTAATTTCATAGTTTTAGGGCATTCTACAAGATTTTTTAAGTTTTTTTTTATTAGCAAGTGAGAAAGAGAGAAGTGAAGTAAAGGTTGCTTGATGAGGTCAATTACTCACTGTTTCAGCAAAATGGTATATCTGTATATACATCTACATATAAGTAGAAATAGATTTATAACAACTAATACGAAAGTTTTGAAGATTTTTTTCTTAACCAAACTATTGTTTGCTACAAAATCATTGAATGTTGAGATCTCAACTTGAACCAGAAAAAAAACTTTAACATTCTGTTGTTAAAAAAGGCCCAACTTAAAATCATCCTAGATCCAACTAACTTGGTGATTTACCTACTTATATATCTTATTATAATGGAGATTGTGTGTTTTTCTGACTGTAACCGAAACTAAATCACTACTCAAGTCACAATTCCCTTAGTAATTGACGCCACATTCACCATGAATTTATCCTTATTTCAACCTCAATTATTATTAAAATTGTTTTACATTATTTATACTGTTAACAATATCTACATACTAATAACATGCAATTATATTTATATATACAACAAAATAGCCGTTTACAGTGTGAACGGAAGGCTAATTTGCATATTGATATTAAAAATCGAATTTAATAAATATGTGCTCAATGTTATTGATTTCTAACTGTTTGGTTTTATTTTAATGAATATAAGCAAAATCTCTTCAATAAATCTTAAATGAAATCCATTAACAAGAAAAAATAACTGTCATTTTATTCTTTACTTCCTATTTCAACTAAATACTTAAATTAGAAAAAATAACAATGAAAGACGAGAGTGATGGAAGAGTAAGTTTCAGTTGTTCTATTTTTCGATTATACCCGCCTCTGTTTCAAATCTTTTTATTTGCATTCTTATTTAGTATCATTAGTCTTTCTAATTTAATATAATATTTTGTTACATTAAAACTTAAATACTTGCACCCGGAGGGTGCATATATTTGCTAGTATATATATATATATATATATATATATATATATATATATATATATATATAATATACTAGCAAATATATACACCCTACGGGTGCAAGTATTTAATGTAATAAAATATTATATTAAATTAGAAAAGCCAATGTAATTAAATAAGAATGCAGATAAAAAGATTTGAAACAGAGGTGGATATAATCAAAAGATAAAACAACTGAAAAATACTCTTCCATCATTCCCGTCTTTCATTGCTAAATTTTCCTAATTTAACTATTTAGTTAAAAGAGGAGGTAAATAAAAAATATACAGTTATTTCTTCTTGCTAATGAATTTCTTTTAAGATTTATTGGCGAGATTTTTGCTCATATTTATTAAAATAAAACCAAACAATTAGAAATCAATAATACTAAGCATATATTTATTAAAATCAAATTTTAAATATCAATATGCAAATTAGCCTTCCTGTTCACACTGTAAACCGCTATTTTGTTGTATATATAAATACAATTGTATGTTATTAGTATGTAGATATGGTCAACAGTATTACTAATGTTTAACAATTTTATTAATTATTGAGGTTTAAATAAAAATAAAACCATGAAGAATGTAGCGTAAATAAACAAGGGAATTGTGACTTGAGTAGTAATAGAGTTTCGGCTACAGACAGAAAAAACACACAATCTCCATTATAATAAGATAAGATATATATATATATATATATATATATATATATATATATATATATATATATATATAATAGAATTTGATAATTAGAGAAAGTTTATTAATAGCTAGATTACACTCTCGCATAAACAGTAGGTTGGAATTAAACACTAAATATATAATTATTTGACATACACATTCCACACACACACACACACACACACACACATATATATATATATATATATATATATATATATATATATATATATATAT
This sequence comes from Doryteuthis pealeii, assembly GCA_023376005.1. Lineage (NCBI taxonomy): Eukaryota > Metazoa > Mollusca > Cephalopoda > Myopsida > Loliginidae > Doryteuthis > Doryteuthis pealeii. The sequence goes on along the minus strand of CM042144.1, from coordinate 2,110,676 downwards.
ATATAAAAGGAATGAAATTGAAATTGATTGAACTACGGATATCACGGCTCAATCCACGAGACGCGTGTTTATAACGTCCAAAACAAAAAACACACAAGATCGCGTCCATTTCAAAAACAGTCTCTGAAGATGAAGTTTCTTCTGGACATTATTTTATTTTTTATACGCATTGCAATTGCCTTCGTAATATAAATAAATAAATAATAATAATAATAATAATAATAATAATAATGATATAATATATATATATACATATATATATATATATATATTGTATATATATATATATAATATATATATATATATATATATTATATATATATTATAGAGAGAGAGAGAGAGAGAGAGAGATAATCACATATATGATTTTAGTCGAGATTGCAATTACTTAGGTAGCATATATACGCGGTGTACATGTATATGGGCAATCTTGATAAATAAATATATATATATTATATATATATATATATATAATATATGAGTGTGTATGTGTGCGTGTGTGTATGTGTGTATATAATATATATACATACATATATATATGCGTGTGTGTATGCATGTGTGTGATTGCCTGTGTGTATGCGTATGTGTTATTGCGTGCGTGGGTGTATGTGTATACCATATATATGTTTGATTGTGAGTGTGTAGTTAATGGTCTGTGCCATTGTTCACACTTTCACATCTTTAGTAGACCAAAATCCTTTGAATCCCCACCCCGTAGGAAATACAAAAACACAAGCCTCATACAATTTACGAATTGTCTGAGACATGCTTCCTCTCAGAAAAAGCATTCTCTCTGCTTTTAGCTAATAGTCTACTAAATATACAGGAAGTAAAAATGTCTACCTCGACTTTTTGGCCGTACCATTAATGTAACAAGAGTTCCATTTCGATAAACACAGTCACCTCTGTATTGTGAGTACAGTTATCAATATATACTCATGTTCCTTAAAAGTATGACTGTTATTATCTTGCAACACCCTCCGGTTAAAAATGAGCCCGTCCAAATCGGCCAAGAGACAGTGCAAAAATGTAAATCCTGATTATTCAGCCTTGCTTCATTTCGGCTAAGTAATGGACATTTTTTTTTTTAAAGAAAGGGAAGGAAAAGCACATGCTAAACAGAAAAATTATAATTATAATGAAAAAAAAAAAAGAATAAAATAATATATATATAAACAAATGAATGAATAAACAAATAAATAAACGTAGACACACGCGTGTGCGCTCACATACACACACGGACACATGTAGACGCCCAATGAAAGCGATTATCTACTCTTATTTCATACACGCTCTCTCTCTCTCTCTCTCTCTCTCTCTCTCTCTCTCTCTCTCTCTCTCTCTCGCTTTCTCATACACACAACGTAAGAGAATGTTCTATGTCATCTTCAAAACCGTTTATCCCAGCGTTCATAATTTTCAAACAATTCTAAAAGCGCTAATTCTTCATTCAAACATTTTTAAACAGACTGATCAACAAAAGACTTTCACAGTCTCCTTATTATCTGTGATAATTTCATTTTTCCTTAAATCTACAAAAGCCCTGAAGAAGATCTACTAAACAGATTGAAACACTGCAGCGTTATAAATATCACTCATTTTATTGAACCTGCGTTTTTTTCAAATTGTTCACTATATTAAATACCGTCGGATTCACTTACATTTTTCTCTTCATATATATATATAAATATATATATATATATATATATAAGCGACAACTAATTCAAGCCTTAGTTGTATCACTGCTACTGTATGGCTCTACCACATGGACCCTAACAAAGGGACTACAGAAGGTGCTAGATGGGAGATGCACAAGAATGCTGCGCGCGATATAAACAAATCGTGGAAAGAATATCCTACAAGAAAGCAGCTGTACAGTCACTAATTCCCTATCACACAAACCACCTGAGTGAGACGAACAAGACATACGGGACACTGCCGGAGAAGCGATACCGAACCCAGAAGTGACGTTCTCATGTGGAAACCAGCACATCGACATGCCAGTTTGAGCCATCTAGCAATGACCTACATTGAGCAGCTCTGCGTGGATATGGGTGATGTGCATAGGACCTACCTAGAGCACTGAATATTAGGGACGGTTGGCGAGAGATTGTCATATATCCGTGGTACTAGCGCGACATGTTATATATATATATATATATATATATATGTGTGTGTGTGTGTGTGTGTGTGTGTGTGATATTATTATTGATTATGTAGTTTGCTATACATGGTATGTCAAAAAAGTTCCAGGACTTGTGTCCTAAGAAATTTATTTCAAATCCAAACTACAATCTCCTTCAAAGTAATCCCCCTGGAGTCTAATGCACTTTCCCGTCCTTCTCTGTCACGTTTGCATGCACTCATGGAATGATTCTTCAGGGATTCTCCGTAGCTCTGTCATCAGGACCTTTTTGATGTCGTGCACATCCTCAAACCAGGTTCTCTTGATGACCCCCTGGAGTTTTAGGTAGAGGGAAAATCACATGGAGTCAGCTCGGGCGTGTAGGAAGGTTGCTCCTGCACAGTGATGTTCTTCTGGGCCAGGAATTCTCGGATACTCAGGGCAGTGTAGACAGGTGCATTATCATAGTGAAGCACCAACGAGTTGTCGTGCCACCACTCTTGCCTCCTCTCGCGCACTGAAGTAAACCTTACAGTATCTCTTTGTAGACAAACTGGTTGCCGCCCTGTCAACTGGGGCATTAGAATGCACCGACTCCACCTCTGCAGAGGGGTAAGACTCCCCCAATGGGGCCACCTGTTGGCCGTGGGTGGCGACCCGTGATGCTTAAGGATAGAGCCCAGGTGGATGAGCAGTTCATGACTTGCAATACTCCACTTTGGCCCTATCTTGGGCTAGATGGGCGGTCGGAGAGGCCCCCTCCGATCAATCGGCTGGTCACGTCAAGCCCTAGCACCTATATGATTTTTCCCAACCCTATTGCCCTTATGGCAAGCCCCAACCCCTTTTTATCATATGGGTGCTAGAAGGCGGTGGCTTTGGGTCTAAATATCCTGGGAATGACGTTAAACTCTATCTGATGGTAAGGTTCCAGTTTTGGAGGTTTGGGGAATGTGGAGCACCTCTTCATCACCATTGCTCCCTGGTCCACTCTGACACCGAGTGGTAGTACCTGTTAGGGTCCCATCTATGGGTTAAATAGAAAAATGTATTTATAAAAAAATTGTATTATCTATTAAGAATTGATTTATTTAAAACTTTATCGGCAATAAATGACCCACTGAGGTTGATATGCCGTAAAACAAAACAAATTAAACTAAACTAAACAAACTGGTTGATCCAGTTAAAGGGGAAAACTAGTAGTTTGTAGTTTGGATTTGAAATAGATCTTTTGTGATGCCAGTTCTGGAACTTTTCTGACATACCTCGTATTTATAGATAAACAGTGTTCAATATCATTATTATTTGAGCATATATATCTAAGTTACTTTTCCTATCTCTATAAGAGACAATGATAAGCAAGAATAATGCATTTATAAAGAGAATCTGATAGATCATTAACAATGAAAAGAAACTGATTGTTATATTTATAACCCGATTGATTTATCTCTTCTGACTGTCTGAGAGTGAGAGACAGAGAAAAACTTACAACTACAAAATTCTTTAGATTAGTTTAAGGCAAGGGAGTCTCAAAAACGTGACCCGTAGAGAACTTATCTCAGGCCCAAGGCTGTAGCATTTTCTTAATCAATATTTTTCTCAAATCAAATTTAATTAGAATGATATTATTCTACTTTATTTAAAGCCATATCTGGTTTTTCTTTGAAGTCACATTCTCATTGTTTACTGTCAAAAACACATTTTTTTTTATGATTAAAGGGTCTCATCCGTAAAAAGTAAAGTAAAGTAGTCGAGGTGGCCTAAAGTCGGTATCAGCCAATCGGCGAGGGAGTCTATCCCTTTATCACAAGCACTAGACGAAGGAGATTGTTTTTGCGTCTGAGGTGGAACGCCACACCTACCATCAGCTCCTTACTTTACCGCACAGATCCCTGTGCTACTGATGCGCTGAGTTGGCGAGGGCCGGTATCGAACTAGGAACCTTATGGTTTCTAGCCGAACGCTCTACCGACTGAGCTAACCCGACCCTTTTGACGCAGTTCCAGTGCTGGAGATATAGGGAGTAGCTTTAATGCTATTACTCCCAGGTCCACTCAGACCGAAATTAAAGTAATTTAGGGTCCTTTTTACGAGATGCCCTGTCGGCTGTGGCTTTAGAATAAACCGACAGAGTATATATAATAAAATAAAATCCTGTAGAATGTGACGTAAATAACAGAGAATTGTGACTTGAATAGTAATATAGTTTCGGTTACAGACATAAAAACACACAATCTACATTATAATAAGATAGTTAAATTAGGAAAATTTAGCAATGAAATTTAGCAATGAAAGATGGGAGTGATGGAAGAGTAAGTTTCAGAGATGTTCTATTTTTTGATAATACCCCCGTCTGTTTCAGTTCTTTTAATCTGCATTCTAATTTAGTTTTATTAGCCCTTCTAATTTAATATAGTATTTTATTACATTAAAACTTAAATACTTGCACCCGGAAGTTGTATATATTGGTTAGTTATTTCAATGAAGATTATGTGTTTTTCTGTCTGTAACCGAAACTATATTATTTGTTATTTACGTCACATTCTCCATGATTTCATTTTTATTTAAACCTCAATTACTAATAAAATTGTTTTACATTATTAATACTGTTGGCCTTATCTCCATACTAACAACATGCTTATATATATATATACAACAAAATAGCGGTTTTCAGTGAGAACGGGAAATCTAATTTACATAGTGATATTAAACATTTGATTTTAATAAATATGTGCTTAGTATTATTAATTTCTAATTGTTTGGTTTTATCTTAATGAATAAGAGCAAAAATCTCGGGGATAAATCTTTTTAAAAAATCCATTAACAAGAAGAGATAACTTTAATTTAATGTAATTTTAGTCATTACTTCCTATTTTAACTAAATAGTTAAATTTAGCAATGAAAGACAGGAGTGATGGAAGAGTAAGTTTCAGTTGTATTTTTCAATTATACCCACTTCTGTTTCAATTTTTTTTATCTGCATTCTTATTTAGTTTCATTAGCCTTTCTAATTTAATATACTTTATTACATTAAAACTTAAATACTTGCATCCTGAGTGCGGCTATATTTCCTAGTATGTATTACGAATTATGCCTCAAAGCATAAAATTACCCAAGACGGGTTGATATACTGTTAAAATCAAACAGATTAACTTAGATAGGAATACTTCATATATTATATTGTACCGAAACATACACTTAATAAACAACCACATAAAGATGTTATAATAATACCCTTAGGAAAGGTATGTATCTACCTATTCTCTCACCATCTATTTATGAATTGAAGGGCAGATTGGATACTTAAGACTTGCTTAGGCAACCAGTCCAGGAGAAGTATAACTCTGAATTCAAATTTGTGAGGCTTCGTTTAAGAAAGTGACCTTGTGTCAAATCATACTCCTGCGGGATGGAGGTAAAATATATATCTACAAGATATAAATGTACAATGAACGTAATTCCTTAACCTCTCGACAGAAAGTAACCCTAGATAGGTTGACATCCCGTTAAAATCAATTGATTAATTGAATGCAATTTAACATTAAAACCAGGTTGCTTTATTTTTGGCATCTACCTCCCACGTGTTTTGTATCAATATGGCATATTCTCATAGCTCTCCTGCAGACATCTTTAAATCGTAAGCGTGGTCTATCAACCGATAAGGAGCCTTTTGCTAATTTGCCATACAAAAGATCTTTTGGGATGCGTCCATTTTCTATTGTCCGGACATAGCCAACCCAACGAAGGCGCCTCTCGCAGAGAATGGAGAACATGCTGTTCATGCCAGCGCAATCCAGCACGACTGTGTTGGGCACTTTATCCTGCCAACGAATGTGTAGAATACGTCGTAGACAACGGAGATGGAAACTATTGAGTTTCCTTTCGTGGCTTGTATATGTTGTCCATACTTCACTACTGGCACCTCAAGGTTAAGCAAGGCACGAAGAGGGGTGAGGTAGAGAGGAGAGTAGCCTCGACAGAAAAGAGAGCCAGAAAGAGAGAGAAAAGCCAGCAGCCCCAGAAAGCATCACAGTTTGTATACATTCCGTGCACCAAAGACTGCCACTCAAAAATTGGCCTGCAGAGTCACTTGCGCAGATGTAGATGAAATAAATATTTTTTATCTTTTATTTATTCTTATTTTTTGGACACTACGCCATCGTCCTTGGGAGAAGGAAAGGATCCAATAATAATAATAATAATAATAATAGTAACTAGTGAATATTTAAGTCCTCGCTAAACCCCTGATGACACACTGGGCCTCTTCCCTGGGGTTTTAATGGCTTTTTCATGACCTTGAGCTTGAAGCCCTTAGTTTAACATATAATTTTCTTTGTATACATAATTATCAACCCCTCCGCACGATCAGTATGTGACGAAAGGTCAATTACTTAAAGTCGTCGGGGCGGCCTAATGTCGGTATCAGCCCCTCTTCACACTAGCGCTAGACCAAGGAGATTGTTTTGGCGTCTGAGGTGGAGCGCCACACCTACCATCAGCTCCTTACTTTACCGCACAGATCCCTGTGCTACTCATACGCTGAGTTGGTGAGGACCGGTATCGAACTAGGAACCTTGTGGTTTCTAGCCGAACACTCTACCGACTGAGCTCCCAGACTACTTACCTATCCAATGTTAAAGTGCCAAGTGCGTTTTACTATTTACCCATAGCTGGTGAAAGAATAGATGGATCCATACCTTTACCATGGGTATTAGCGCCATGTGAAATGCAAATAGCCTCGTCCAGGATTTGAACTCGGGTCGACGAGACAATTTCTTGAAACACTAACCATTATACCACGCACCTCCAAAAGATGCCTGGTTTAACTCATAGCAATATCAATCAACAATGCATACAATGAACGTAATTCCCTAACCTCTTGGCATTAAGTAACCCTAGATGGGTTGATATGCTGTTAAAATCAATCGATCAAGTTAATGTAGTTTAATATTATAACTCGTGGATATTGAAGACTCACTAAACCCCTGATGGCCCACTTGGCCTCTTCCCTGGGGTTTAATTGCTCTTTTGTGTCCTTCAGTTTGAAGCCCCTGATTTAACATATAATGTTCCTTGTATAACTCATAGTAATGTCGATCAATAATGCATACTCTTTTCTCTAAGCAAGAAAATGCATCGTCGTAAATCTTCCAAGATTTCTAAAATATTGATTCGCAGTCTGAACATTTTCCGTCCATTTTCTTTAAAATTTGATTACAATGAAATGTACTTTTCGTAATTTGATACCGTGGTAAATATTTATCCATGGCGAAAAGATGTCTGTCTTTCTCTCTTGCTAATGACGTTTGTTGTTGTTGTTGTTGTTTCTGTTTCGTTTGTCGACTAACTCAGAAAAGTTGTTCATTTTAATGCACCTCTCCTGAGACTTTCAAAAATTATCAAGCAGAATCCTCGCTGTTTTGTCAGCAAACAGACGCGGAAATAGATTCCGTAATAAAAATAAATAAATAGATAAATAAACAAATAGATGAAATGAAAATTAATGGTTTCGAAACACATAAACAGCAATACAGAAGTGATTTTAAGTACGTTCTCCTGCCGTTTGGCGCCGCTAGTAGTGGAGATACAAACAATATCTGAAAATATATTTGGTATGATTCCTTCTCAAAAGAACTTATTGTTATTTTAAACTATGACGACATTAGGAAGTAGCACTTTCAACTCTTTACTACTATATACAAGTTTCAAAAGCAGCTATTTGCTGAAGTTGTCTTCCATATGCATTTTCTTACGGAATTTCGATACTTTTAGGGTCAGTTAAATGACCCTAAAAGTATTGAAATTGTTGTATAAGCAAAAGTCGAAATCTCCCCGATTCACTAATTAAAATATACATACACTCGCCAACGGGACGGACAAAGTCGGAAGTGTCCTCTATCGTTACCTAAAACGGAATGACCATTTTAACACATATCTACGCATGGGCTCCGATCGGAGTTCCGCTTTGATGGTCAATTCCTGACATTAAATAAAAATAAAAATTTGGTAAATAAAATTCGCATTATCATCCAATGAAACGATTCCCGGGTGAAATGAAAATATCTTCATTTGATCCAACTTCGGCTACCAATCTCTATAAAACGAACAGCTTTGAAAGGCACCGGCAGTCAGAGGTTTAGACACCATCACGAACGCAGCCGCCGACGAGCGCTAGCAAAACGAAGAACACATCAAAGGCGGCGGATCACACCCCCAACTTACCCAAACCTGACCTCACCAGGCAGGCAAATCAACAAGTCAACACGCGAACATTTCTACATCATTCGTTGATACAAAAAACGCTACTACCAATACACAATATTCTGCCTAAAACAAGACACAAAACCACAAGCGAACATCTCTATATCATTCGACGATACAAAAAATATACTAGCTATCATAACATGATTCGACCAGCGATCGACTTCAGAATAACCGAAACTACAAGATTCTGCCTACAACAGCTAACGACTCTAAAACGCAAGACTCGACTCACCTACCAACACCCATCACTACTCACTGACTTTTATTCAAGACATAGCGCCTACCACCACATACACAATATTCTGCCTACATCACCACCCCACTACCACAGTCAAGCTGGACATTTTACGAACTTAATATCCACCCATAACTATAACCAAAATTATCCTGTAATTCTCATTTCTATCCTTTCACCGTTCTCATGATGTTTTTCTTAATACAATTTTAAACTTAAAATCGGTGTTTTGTTCATTTCCTCATCACCATACGCTTGCATGCAAATACGGTTTATAACAAAATTCCGTAAGAAAATGCACTATAAAATCAAACTATTTTGATAAAAGTTTCTATGTTTCAAGTTCTTAATATTTTCAAATTGGTAGAAATGGCTTTCCTTAATTTCATATGCAGTAATAAATACTGATGGTTGGAATTGTCATACGGTTAATTGTGCCGGAACTATCTTAAAGCTGCTAGGGATTGACGTGACCAGCCGATTGATCGGAGGAGGCCTCACTAACAGCCCGTCTAGCCTAAGTAAGGACCAAAGTTGAGAGTTGCGAGTCATGGACAGCTCATACACCAGGATTCCGACCTTAAGAATCAAGAGTCACCACCCACAATCAACAGCTGGCCCCATTGGGGGGGGGGTCGTTCCTGTCTGACCATTCGATCAACAGTAACTCAATTGGTTCTGTTCACCTCGTGTTTATATATTACTACTACAGGGCGAAACAGAAACCGGCGAACGTCACCGTAAAACGGTGACAGCCCTGATTTAGTTCCTCATACAACAGGGAGGATCTTACCCATCTACAGAGGTGCAGTTGGTGTATTCTAAAGCCCCAGTCGACAAGGCTGTGGTTGTTTGGTTTAATGGCATATCAAGTCTTGTGGGTTATCTTATGCTTAATCTTGTTTTTTATGTTCATGATTTGTTTGAGAAATAATTTTCATTAACTTCATGTTTATTAATAAATACTGATGGTTGGCTCTCATCCACTGCCTTCTAGAACCTATATGATAAAAAGGAGTGGGTGCTTGCTATAAAAGCAATTTGATGAATACAGTTGGAACAATCATTTAATTACTAGAGCTTGACATGACCAGCCGATTGAACGGATGGGGACCCCCGGTCACATAAGTGAGAAACTGTCAGTAATAAGGCGCTAGTGATTCCATATCCAGGCTGCCTTAACTTATATATAAATGCTCTATCCATGATATTGAGCACTGTTTACTTATGAATATAGCACCCATTTTACCTATACAATACGATATTGTTTCTATCTCCACTACTAGCGGCACCAAACGGCAGGAGAACGTACTTAAAACCAGTTCTGTATTGCTGTTTATGTGTTTCGAAACCATTCATTTTCATTTCATCTATTTTTTCATTTATTTTTTTATTACGAAATCTATTTCCACGTCTTTTTTGCTGACAAAACAGCGAGGATTCCACTTGATAATCTTTGAAAGTCTCAGGAGAGGTGCATTAAAATGAACAACTTTTCTGAGTTAGTCGACAAGTAAGAGACGAAGTAGAGTGTTGAATGTCATGTGATAACTTAGTACCTGGGTCACCGCTCAGCCACTACAATTCTGTCTCAGACATTACAAGTAGCTACCCACGGCCGACAGATAGTCCTATTGGAGGGTGTCTTACTACTCTACAACCGCAGTCGACAGGGGGTTATCTCGGTGTAAACAAGTAGTAAATAAATTATAAAAACAATAAAATGTCATTCCTCTATCCATTGCCCCTAACTAGTAGTATAACTCCGAGTCTCAGTCGACCTGGGAGTAATGGAAATTAAGTGATGACTCAACACTCCTGGGTTCGCCAGCTGTGGAGCCCCGACATAAGATGAAATTTAGTGTAATATCAAGACACCCCTTATTTTTAATTAAGATAAAATGAAAATACCGAAAAAAATATTTTAAGAGGGGGGAGGCGAAGATATTTACATTTACGTGTCGATAAAAAAACTGGAGGTGGCTTACTTTTAACACTTTCAAACGACTAAAAAAAGTTATTTGCGATGAAAAACGCCATCAAACCGCTAAAAAATATTTTAAATATTATGGGTGTTAAAATATTTACATTTATGCGATATGCACCGACAAAAATTCTACCTTAAATAATCGATTTAACTAATTCTAATTCGTTTTTAAAATGAAAATGAGACAACATTTTGGCACTCCCTAAGATTAGAGAAAAGAGAGTTTGCAAAGTGAATTGTTTTTGTTTTTTTTTTAAATACGGGAGTTAAAAAAACGATTTGCAAAATAAATTCCTTTCTTTTTGGTTTGGTTTGTTTTACGGCATATCAACCTAAGTGGGTCATTTAATGCCGATAAAGTTTTGAAATAAATCAATTCTTAATGGATAATACAATTTTTTTATAAATACATTTTTTTCTATTTAACCCATAGATGGGACCATAACAGGTACTACCACTCGGTGTCAGAGTGGACCAGGGAGCAATGGTGATGAAGGGGTGCTCCACATTACTCAAACCTCCAAAACTGGAACCTCACCATCATTACACCGGAGCATAGGCTTAATTTGCGATCTGCTTAACGTCCACTGTACTTTGTATAGTAGCAACGTATTTATCCTTGACAAGTTAATTTCGCATGTATCGTGTGCTACGTATCGGTGGTCCAGGATTAGAGTCTCTGATTCTGTGTGCTGAATTCCCGGTTTCGATTTCTGTCGGAGGGAAATCGTAATATATACATAGCTGATGAGACTTAATAAAGTTGAAACAGCTGTACGATGTTCTACAAGCAAAAAATTAAAAGTGATATCGATAAAATTCTTTTTATCCATCTACATTTCTTTTCTTTACTCATTTTTTCCTCATATTGTCGGATTCATTTCCCATTCTCACACACACACACACACACACACACACACACACACATATATATATATATATATATATGAAAATGAATGGAAGTGAATCCGACAGTGTGAAATAAATATTTAGAAAAAACAAACACATGATGTTAAATTCGCTGACAGAATTCTGTTTCGACCCTTTATTGAAGTGGTCTTCCTCAAGAGCGAGTTGTGTATGATAGAGAGAACGGCGAAAAGTGGACCGTTATGAGATGAAAGTGGTGCAGATGAAACGTTCAATATTATAGCCGGAATTTTTTTTTTTTTTTTTTTTTTTTTTTTAATTTAAATTTAGAAAATGCGCATTCTGTTTTAAAATAAAATAAAATAAATTTTATTTTATTTTATTAAATCAGAAGCATTATAGTCCACAAAGAAAACTCAAAAGAGTTTGATGTAAATGTGTATAAAAATGTAAAAGAAAGTATCAAAAAGTTCAAAAATCCCAGCACTGTAGACCACGATGTTCACCGGATAAGATGTAGAAATCCTGGTATTTTTGCACCACTTTCATCTCATAACGGTCCACTTTTCGCCGTTCTCTCTATCATACACAACTCGCTCTTGAGGAAGACCACTTCAATAAAGGGTCGAAACAGAATTCTGTCAGCGAATTTAACATCATGTGTTTGTTTTTTCTAAATATTTATTTCACACTGTCGGATTCACTTCCATTCATTTTTCATATTGTCTTTTGAAAAAACAAAAATACCAGGATTTCTACATCTTATCCGGTGAACATCGTGGTCTACAGTGCTGGGATTTTTGAACTTTTTGATACTTTCTTTTACATTTTTATACACATTTACATCAAACTCTTTTGAGTTTTCTTTGTGGACTATAATGCTTCTGATTTAATAAAATAAAATAAAATTTATTTTATTTTTATTTTAAAAACAGAATGCGCATTTTCTAAATTTAAATTAAAAAAAAAAAAAAAAAAAAATTCCGGCTATAATATTGAACGTTTCATCTGCACCTTTCATCTCATAACGGTCCACTTTTCGCCGTTCTCTCTATCATACACAACTCGCTCTTGAGGAAGACCACTTCAATAAAGGGTCGAAACAGAATTCTGTCAGCGAATTTAACATCATGTGTTTGTTTTTTTCTAAATATTTATTTCACACTGTCGGATTCACTTCCATTCATTTTTCATATTGTCTTTTGAAAAACAAAATACCAGGATTTCTACATCTTATCCGGTGAACATCGTGGTCTACAGTGCTGGGATTTTTGAACTTTTTGATACTTTCTTTTACATTTTTATACACATTTACATCAAACTCTTTTGAGTTTTCTTTGTGGACTATAATGCTTCTGATTTAATAAATAAAATAAATTTATTTTATTTTATTTTAAAACAGAAATGCGCATTTTCTAATTTAAATTAAAAAAAAAAAATAAAAAAATTCCGGCTATAATATTGAACGTTTTCATCTGCACCACTTTCATCTCATAACGGTCCACTTTTCGCCGTTCTCTCTATCATACACAACTCGCTCTTGAGGAAGACCACTTCAATAAAGGGTCGAAACAGAATTCTGTCAGCGAATTTAACATCATGTGTTTGTTTTTTTCTAAATATATATATATATATATATATAATCGCATTTTATTCTACTGAAAATTTCGTTAAGCTATGTGAGGCAAAGTTGCTTTTATTAGGATTGGAAACTTGATTTTACAAGCCAATCGTTGTACAATGTTCTGTTAGCTTTCTTTGCTGTTTTCAAAAGGTAAGGGAAGAAGATTCTTTTATAATTACATATACAAACGCTTTTGAGAAAGCAGAGACAATTTCTTGCAACCTAGATACAACCATTTAGCATAGACGGGAACATTGATTGCCACTCTAACAGAAAGAGTTTCGATAAATACAGGGAAAACTAAGAAAAAATTACGGCTGCTGTTATAATCCGTATGTTCCGTATAAAAGGGCTGATAACGCAGAGCAAGTTTAACTGTAAAAAGCCTGAGAAGTAAACGAAAACATGATAATTTTTCTCCTTTTCTTGAGGCTTATACACGTAAAGAAGGCTGGAGAATGGATCGGCTAAATGTTGCGTTAAGTAGTTACCAAACAACTACAAAAGAATTTTCTTCACTAACTTGTTGAAAACGGCAAAGAAAGAAAACACAACATTGTACAACGTGTGACTGGTAAAGCAGGTTTCCAATCCTAAAATAAACAAGTTTGCCTTACATAGATTAACGAATTTAGCAGTACAATAAAATGCAATTATACATATATATTTATATTTTTATACATACATATATATTTTTTATACATACATATATATTTTATAAAAAAAGAAGGTCCGCAAAATATATTTGTTTAATTCTTTTTGTTTTACATATGCAACACGTGTTTCAGATCTTCTGGTATCTTCTTCAGGCTTTGATTGATAATATGAAAATGAATTTTTACATGCATGTGTATATATATACATACACATGAGTATTTCACTCCCTCATATATATATATATATATATATATATATATATATATATATATGAAAATATATATATATATATATATATATATATATATATGTGTGTGTGTGTGTGTGTGTATGTATTGGTTTGTTGTTTGGTTTTGAAGGCTGTCACAATGCAAGTGTAAAGAAAAAAAGTGACAGGTTAACAAACAACATCATAGTTACCTTCTTTTGGCTTTACACTTGCATTGTGACAGCCTTCAAAACCAACCAACAAACCAATATAAACACAATGCTCCAAGCAAATTACAAAACCCCTATATATATATATATATATATATATATATATATATATATATATATATATGATTTTATATATGAAAATGGGGACTTACCGGTGAAATTCGTCATAATGGTTAGTTGATACATGTTTCCCAATGATAAGACAGCGATACAACAAATATGAAGTGCTCAATACGTGAGAAGAGCAAATTTATTATTATAATGGTATACACATGGATACCCTACTCGAGTTTCACCATAAGGATCTTCAGGGTTAAATCCACTGAATTAATCGAGATATTGATTAATTCCAGCCGATTGTACTCGTGTATTTAGTGGAAAACTGTCATAACCACTGAATACACGCATGTAATCGGCTGGAATTAATCAATATCTTGATTAATTCAGTGGATTTAACCATGAAGATCCTTATGGTGAAACTCGAGTAGGTTATTCCTGTGTATACCATTATAATATATATATATATATATATATATATATATATATATATATATATTATTCATTTATAACTGTGTAAAATACATGTAAGGTTTTATTGTTACCATTGCTTTCAAAGCAGCGTGTACGCACATATTTGAATGAATTAACATTTTTCCTGTATTTCATAACTGGCGCATTGTCTTGACGATAAGGGCCTAACATCGCACCTTAAATGTACTGTACACTGTAATAGATAAAATAAATACCGGTCTTACACACGTAATAGAGCACTTTATTTTCAGTTCTCCAAAACTAGAAAAAAACACTACACACACACACACACACACACTCACTCACTCATACACACACACACACACGCATATATATATATATATATAAATATATATATATGTTGTGTGTGTGTGTAAAATAGATAATATGGTTGGTATATTTATAAGTAAACAGTGCTCTATATGATGAATAGAGCATTTATATCTAAGTAAACGTTGCATGATCTGGTTACTGAGAGTTATGATTTTTAGACCAAGTCTTGGTCTCAGGGTCACATTGGCAAAAAACGCCGTTGACTCCATTTCCACCGCGATGGACCGGATGGGAATCAACGTTCATTTCTAAGCGGGGTAAAGCTTATTTGATTCCAGAGACTTCAGAGATTGGTTTCCTAACCAAAGCTAACGAACCAAATCTGCCCTGCTATTTACTCATAGCTGGGAGAAGAGATGGATTCATGTCTTTCACAATGGCATTAGGGTGATGTGAAATGAAATCAGCCTTGTACAGCATTAGAACTCGGATCACAGATTCCGTTTTTACGACGATAACCGTTACGCTAAGCCAAACACAAAAAATATTGCTGTAAAAAAAATTCAAGAATACAAATGATAGGTTTTCGTTATCCGAACCAAATCTGGAATGTTAATAATTCTTTTGAAAATTAAAGACAATATGTTCCATACTTGCTACCCTCTGCCACATCCTACCCGTGGAGAACGAATTGGGCAAAGAAAAAGGTATTCCATCGTGGTGAAATTATTAGCTAGCTATTTAACAAATATTAACAAGTACCACTGATGGGTATCCGTTTGGAGAAGCCCCTTAAAATCAATACTGATACGTTTCATCTTTTATCAGCATCTTCAGAAGGTCTATAGAACTAAGGTTTTAAATCAGCACAAACACAGCAAGAAGAATATATTTCTTGAAGGCATAATTTGAGAAGTGAAGATTTCTCGATCTTACAAATTGCAATTTGTAAGATCGCGAAATCTTCACTTCAAGCCTTGATACTCCTGTATGACATAATTCCTCGTGTAAATTTCCATCGGTCAAACTTTGACAAATTACTGCTGCAAAGTATTGAGTATATAATTGAGTATATAATTATAAGTATATAATTGAGTATATATAATTGAGTATATAATGGAGTATATGATTATAAGTATATAATTGAGTATATATAATTGAGTATAATATAATTGAGTATATAATTATAAGTATATAATTGAGTATATATAATTGAGTATATAATGGAGTATATATGATATATAAAGTATATAATTGAGTATATATAATTGAGTATATATATAATATGAGTATATAATTATAAGTATATAATTGAGTATATATAATTGAGTATATATATATATGAGTATATAATGAGTATATGATATATAAGTATATATAATATGAGTATATAAAGAGTATATAATGAGTAGTATATAATAGAGCCCTAGTCGTCAGGGCTTCGTTTCGTTAGATTCCAAGTCTTTTTGCCATAAATGTAATATGTTTACTTTTAAAGTTGTATTCTTTCGACTGTATAGTTTTAGATGTAGAACTATTTTATCAATTTAATCATTCGATTACACATAAACAAAAGACCACACAGAAAATGAAAAAAAAATTATCTTTGTAAATACCGTTCAGGAGAAACCGGATTATGCTGTTTACCTACTAATATCTACATTTTCTGGGGATCTTCCAATGATGACGATCTTTATATAATACTCGCTAAATCCCAAACAAGTTTACGGGGATTTATTATATTTAATTATCCAACCCCTCAGGCAATATCTTCCAAAAAATAATTTTTACCCTACCTGGAGTGTTTTTTTTATGGGGGGCGGGGTCTAATATATATGAAAACTAATACGGCTATTCAATTCTCTGTTCTCTGTGCAGATTTTTTTTTCACACTAGAGATATTTTTTGCTTACTCGGAGAATTTAAACATTTACCCATTAAGAACAGCTGGAAGATCTTTGCAAAAAAAGGGGCCCTGTAAGCAGTTTTACAGGCAGCTGGTTAACACAAGGGGGTTTGATGGATTTATATTCCAAATGTTCTTTCTTGAATACTGGGCATGCAACACCCGGATGAAAAGATTTCTTCCGATAAGATTTTTAAGATAATCACGAACACCATTCCACTCTTAACTCCGCATAATGTTCTTGTCTTTCAGGACGGCTAAGTTGTTCCATTTTCAAAGAATCTTGGAAAGTGTGGCATATTCTAAGAAACTCTAAACAATGAAAGCTATTCATTTTTATCTTCTGAGGTTCTTCCAATTTCTTGCCCTGTGAATACTTTCTTAGACAATGGGGCGTCCTATCATGGTGTAATGGTTTAACAAGCTAGTCTCGCAGATCCACAAGTACTGAATAGTGAATTCTATCCGCGCTGTATTCCCCATAATTGCGACCTTGTGTCAAATCCTACCCGTGGTGAACAAGTTGAGTAAATGAGTATGGCTTCCGTCGTGGTGTAATGGTTATCTTTTGATTTTCGCCGTATGCCCCATACAGTGAAACAGTGAACTTATGTTACATCCTACATGTGGCGAACGGATTTAATAAAGAACAAAGCCGTCATGTCGTGGTATAATACTTAGCAAGCTAGTCTCGCAGATCCATTTCTACGGAATAGCTAGTTTGATCCTCATTGTATGCCCCATATTTCCGACTTTGTGCCACATCCTACACGTGACGAATGGGTTTGAAAAGAGCGTCCTATTGGGGTGTTCGGCTTAGCAAGATAGTCTCGCTGATCCATTACTACTGAATAACGAATTTGATCTTCCCTGGGTTCCCCATACTTACCGTCTTGTGTCACATCATACGCGAGGCGAACGGATTGGGTAAGGAATAAGGGCGTCTTGTCACGGTGTATTGGTTTGCAAGTTAGTCTCGCAGATCCATTACTTCTGAATAATGTGTTTGATCCTCAGTGGATTCTCCATTCTGTGTTTAACAGTTCAATTTGGTTCATTTCAGTAAGTCGCATTATTTCATGCAACATTTATTCTCGCCCTGTCACAGATTGTGTTCTCAGTATAAAAATAAGACCCCTGGCTAACAAGAGGCTGTCCTAGGTATGATATTAAATGTCATTTGTTGGTACGGCTCCAGATCTTGAGGTCTGAAAAGTGTGGAGGACCCTCTCATTGGCATAACTTCCAAGTCCACTGTGACATAAATGGGTAGTTCTCGTTAGGATACCATCTATGAGTCAAATACAACTATTTGAAAATTGAATTTGGATAGAAATACATGAGACTGTATGGCTTATGGTCTAGTCACGTTGAAACATAGGTTCCCTCGAGATCACCGAAGTTAAGCAACGATGAGCCTGGTAAATACTAAGATCTGAGACCATGTAAGCAACAGTAGTTACTGTAAGCAACATATATCAAAAATAGGAAGCGTGTGGTGTAATGGCTAAAGTCATGGGAAATGGACTCGTCGCCCCGAGTTCAAATCCTTGATGTGGTAATTGCATTTCACTTAGCGCTAATACCCTTGGGAAAGGCATGAATCCTACTTTCCCTCCAGCTATGGATAAATAGTAGGGGAGACAGGGCTCTTTAACCTTGGTTAGGCAACCTGTCTAGGAGAAGGAAAACTCCGAATTCAAACCTGTTAAACTCCGCTTAAGAAATTGACCTTGTGTCAAACCCTGCTCGTGCGGAGGGGTTGGTATATATATATATATATATATATATATATATATATATATATATATATATATATATCAAAATGACGGGATTCAGCATTAAATAACCCGAAAAGGGTTGATATGCCGTAAACAAAACAACATGAAACTGTACACAAATAACTTATTATTAGAAATAACTATTAGTGTTTGATGATAATTGTTTAAACCAATTAACTGTTTGTAATTTATTTGTATTAAGAATAATTAATTGAAGCTATAATTGTTTACTAAGGATTATTATTAGTTATTTGAAACCATATTTGTGTAAATTATTTGATAGAACACTTTAATCATACAAAAGCGTGATTGTACGAAAAGTGTTTCTCAGTTACTTGAAACTATATACTTTGGAATAAATAGTTAAAATCATTTATTATAGACAAAGTGTAATTTTCTTTAAAATATCAATAAACATTGAAAATATAAGGTTATAGCTATCATTTACAAAGGAATCTTATTTCACATTAGATAATCCAAAAGGAGTTGATACAATTACATAATTGTTAGTACCCTAACACTTGTGTACCATTAGTGTAGAAACCAAAATGGTTGTTATAAGTTGTAGCCACTTTGGCCCTTGAATGATTGAGTGTCATGACTTGACCTCATCCTGATCCTCCTTCCGTTGGATACCATGAGAATCGGTGGAAAAGACCATCTTCCGGTTTAGATTAGAAAGACTTAGTTCCGTATCGGCCAAACCGCGAAGGGAGCAAGTCGCGCTTAGGCGCGTTGCCATACTCACAATCTTGGGTTATTATCTAAAAACTACCAATGACCCAGGGCTTATGATAGATGAGAAATCCCCAAAGGAATACCAGACACGAAGTCCCCAAGACAAGTTCCAGACACTAGAAGAAGAACATAAGTTTCCAAAGATGATCAGAAGAAGAATAAAGAGAGTATACAACATATACGTTTATTGGTATACAACAATACACCTTTAATAATAAACTGAACCAAACATTTTCATCATATTTACATGCTGACCCATTTAGTATAAGCACATTATTTTAATAACTAGCCGAACCTATGGATATACCACAGTATGACAATTTACTTATGGAAACGTTTGATATGTTTACTCAAGAGCTAATGCATAATAGTTCAATAAGTAAAAAGTACAATAATCTTAATTCAACTTTCTCACACACATTTTTTCTTTCTTTCCTTCCTTTCATCTTTTGATTATCTTAGATTGAAACAGATTAGCGTTATCGCTTCCACATGCTCACCTCTCTCTCTATATATATATATCTTTCCCTTGCTCTATGTCTGTCTTTCTTTATTACCATATTTAATCTGTGTAGCATGTCCTTTTTTCTTTCCTTTCTTTATAATAAACACAGAATGGCTCATTATTTATCTATAGTGATGAAACGAAGGAAAGAAACGGCATAAGCACAAAAGGGTACGTAATAGCGCGACTATTTGAACTCGCTTACTACGATGTCGCAGCCCAGCACGTTAGCCACTACACCTTGGAGACTATCATACAAAGATTTAAATCAACTTGTCTCTTCTTCATTTTCTTTCTATGTAACTCTCCCCTCTCTTTCACTGGTTCCCTCTTATTCCTCCTCACACAGACATTTTTTTTTCATTATTTTACTATTTATTCTCAGCGCCCCGGGTGACTTCCCAGAATTCCTCATTTCTTTCCTCCATTTTCAATTGTCATCTCGTAATTTTCATTTTCACCATTTTTTTTATTTTTTTTTGCAATGATAATCATTGAAACAATTTATGAAAACAAACTACTTTATTAATTGTGCTGGGTGGATCATAAAAAAAAAATCAATTCTTTTGATTTAATGCTCAATTCCTCCTCTGGCGATAATCTCTCCCCCTTCTCCTTCTCTGGTGATTATATCTCCTCCTCCTTTTCCTCTCTCCTCCCTCCTCCTCTTTCAATTAGAATCTTCTCCCTCCCTAGGGAGCCATGGCGCCTCTAGCTTGAGAATCATTTCTCCAACACCGCTTTGCTATTTGTGTAATTTTGTTCTCATTAAATAGGATGGGGTAACTCGTTCTAATTATTATGCTGTTGATAATAGACGATATTATTTTACTGATTAAATAGCGAGTTCGACTGTCGCTGGATGTCCCATACACGTGACCTTGTGTCACATCCTAACCGTTCTGAACGGGTCGGTTAAAAAGTAAGTCATACTGTGGTGTAATGGTTAGCAAGCTTGTCTCATAGATCCATTACTGCTGAATAGCGAGTTCGACTGTCGCTGGATGTCCCATACATGTGACCTTGTGTCACATCCTAACCGTGTGAACGGGGTCGGTTAAAATTATGTCATACCGTGGTGTAATAGTTAGCAAGCTTGTCTCATAGATCCATTACTACTGAATAGCGAGTTCGACTGTCACTGGAGTCCCATACTTGTGACCTTGTGTCACATCCTACCGTGCTGAACGGGCTGGTTAAAAAGTAAGTCATACTGTGGTGTAATGGTTAGCAAGCTTGTTTCTCAGATGCATTACAACAAATTAACGCATTTAATCCTACCTGGATGTCCCACACTTGCAAACTTGTGTCACATCGTATCTGCAGCAAACGGGCTGAGTAAATACCTCCGCATCTCATCGTGATATAAGGGTTTGCAAGCTAGTTTCACAGATCCGTTGAATAACGAGGTCGATCGACGCTGGAGACCCCATACTTGTGAGCTTGTGTCACATCCTGCACGTAGCGTACGGGATGGGCTAATAACATGGCATCCTGTCGTGGTGTAATGCTGAGGAAGTTAATCTCGCATATTCACTATTACTGAATCGTTAGTTTGCTCCTCGCTGGATGTTACATACATGTGACCGCCCTGTCGGCTGGGGCGTTAGAATGCACCGACTGCACCTCTGCAGAGGGGTAAGACTCCCCCAATGGGGCCACCTGTTGGCCGTGGGTGGCGACCCGTGATGCTTAAGGATAGAGCCCAGGTGGGTGAGCAGTTCATGACATGCAATACTCCACTTTGGCCCTATCTTGGGCTAGACGGGCGGCTGGAGAGGCCCCCTCCGATCAATCGGCTGGTCACGTCAAGCCCTAGCACCTATATGATTTTCCCAACCCTATTACCCTTATGGCAAGCCCCAACCCCTTTTTATCATATGGGTGCTAGAAGGCGGTGGCTAGGAATGACGTTAAACTCTATCTTATGGTGAGGTTCCAGTTTTGGAGGTTTGAGGAATGTGAAGCGCCCCTTCATCACCATTGCTCCCTGGTCCACTCTGACCCGGAGTGGTAGTATCTGTTAGGGTCCCATCTATGGGTTAAATAGAAAAATGTATTTATAAAAAAATTGTATTATCCATTAAGAATTGATTTATTTCAAAACTTTATCGGCATTAAATGACCCACTGAGGTTGATATGCCGTAAAACAAAACAAACCAAACATACATGTGACCTTGTGTCACATCCTACTCATGACGAACGAATTGGGTAAATACCTACTTTCAATGGGATTCTACTTGGTGGTTATCAACACAAGATTTGCACCGTTTCTCTTAGGGGCTTTCCCTGTTAGTATTATTTTAGGGGGGGGGGCTACTACAAATTTCCATTTTAGAAAATAACAGACAATATCGTCCATAAATAATTACACCCTCACTATTTAAAAAAAATAACATTTTATTAAAGAAAGTTATTTTTTAGTATTATCTGCGTTATTCGTACTTCATTGTTATCTGAACAACGTTTCTGTCGATATGCCCTCTGTCGGACTCGGGAAACTTCTTTTCGAACTCGGGAACCTTCTTTTCGTACTCGGGAACTTTCTTTTCGTAGTCGGTTAACTTCTTGTCGTAATCGGGAGCCATCACGGAACTTTGAACCTAACCCTTTATTCAGTCCATGGGGGTATCCTGTTCTCATTCCACTAACCATAGCTGTGTTAATTATTTTTCTATGTTACTGCCGCCGGTCAGGATTGAAGCTGGAATCCAGAGATAACTGTCAATTAGAACTGTCTTAACCTAACTACCTTATCCACTAGGTCATGTGTCCAATTGGACAATTCGGTGTGAATTTTGGGAACTTATAAACCTATTGTCTTGTTTTGGCTAGAATGGTTAGTCCGAATAATGCAGATAATACTAATCATCAAGCCTCATCTCAAACATTCAGAGAGAAAGTTATTTTTTCTAAACCAAAAATCCAAGGAATTTTCCATTGCTTGACAGAATTATGCATTCAAAACAGATAAGACCAGACCTTATTCATTGCCAGACTCTTAATTATTGAAACTGCAACCGAACGACACTGACGGCGATCCTTAGAATATACTGACTGTATCCTTTGCAGTATGGCAAGATCACCCCCCACCCAATGAGTGTCCTGGGTCTGACACTAAACTGCATCTAATGGTGGGATTCCATTTTTAGATTGGGGAGTGTGGAGCACACCACATTGACATTAATCCAAAGTCCACTCTGACCGGAGTGGTAATACCTGTTAGGGTCTCATCTACAGCTTAAATATAGATCTTTGGTTTGTTTTGTTTTACGGCATATCAACCTCAGTGGGTCATTTAATGCCGATAAAGTTTTGAAATAAATCAATTCTTAATGGATAATACAATTTTTTATATATACATTTTTCTATTTAACCCATAGATGGGACCTTAACAGGTACTACCACTCCGGGTCAGAGTGGACCAGGGAGCAATGGTTATGAAGGGGTGCTCCACATTCCCCAAACCTCCAAAACTGGAACCTCACCATCAGATAGAGTTTAACGTCATTCCCAGGATATGTAGACCCGCAGCCACCGCCTTCTAGCACCCATATGATAAAAAGGGGTTGGGGCTTGCCATAAGGCCAATAGGGTTGGGAAAATCATATAGGTGCTAGGGATTGACGTGACGAGCCGATTGATCGGAGGGGGCCTTTCCGATCGCCCGTCTAGCCCAAGATAGGGCCAAAGTGGAGTATTGCATGTCATGAACTGCTCATCCACCTGGGCTCTATCCTTAAGCATCACGGGTCGCCACCCACGGCCAACAGGTGGCCCCATTGAGGGAGTCTTACCCCTCTGCAGAGATGCAGTCGGTGCATTCTAATGCCCAGACGACAGGGCGGTGAATATATATCTTTAAGAACTATTCATACTTGATAGGAACGTGTACAAAAATTACTCTCGAAAAGCAGCAACATAAATAGGGTAAGCACGATGGTACAATGAATGTGATTTTAGGCATGAAACAAAACACATTTCTTGGGCAGGAAATATGTTTCAAAACAAAAATTCCTGTTAGTTGATTTTGACGATTACCTATATACAAAGGAAATGAATTTCAAAACAATTCTTGGAAGTTGATATGAACAATGTCTGTAATCATTCTGACCTTTCAAATAGAATGTTGAATTATTCTTATCTTTTCATATTAAAAGATTATATCCTGATTTAATAAAAAGTACAAACCACTAAATAGTTTTTTAGCCGCAGTGGAATACTTTATCCTGTCACATATAAAAAGATAATAAGATTCATATATATATATATACAATATATATATATAATATATATATATATAGATATACAATATATATATAATATAATATATATTGTATAATATATATTATATAATATATATATCTTATTATAATGGAGATTGTGGGTTTGTCTGTCTGTAACCGAAACTATATTACTATACAAGTCACAATTCCCTTAGTTATTTACACCACAATCTCCACGATTTTATTTTTTTATTTAAACCTCAATTATTAGTAAAATTGTTTTACATCATTAAGACTGTTGACCATATCTACATACTAATAACATGCAATTGTATTTATATATACAACAAAATAGCGGTTCACAGTGTGAATGGAAATGCTAATTTACATATTGATCTTAAATATTTGATTTTAATAAATATATGCTTAGTATTATTGATTTCTAATTGTTTGGTTTTATCTTATTGAATATGAGCAAAAATCTCGGGGATAAATCTTAAGAGAAATCGATTAACAAGAAGAAATAACTAATATTATTCTTTACTTCCTATTTTAACTAAATAGTTAAATTAGGAAAATGTACCACTGAAAGACGGGAGTAATGGAAAATGATAGAAGAGTTAGTTTCAAAGTTGTTCTATTTTCCGATTATACCTCCTCTGTTCCAAATATTTTTATCTGAATTCTTATTCAGTTTCATTAGCCTTTCTAATTTAACATTATATTTTATTATATTAAAACTTAGATACTTGCACACGGAGGCTGCATATATTTGCTAGTATATATAATATATATATATATATATATATATATATATAATATATATATATATATATTATATATAATATATATATATATATAATATAATATATAATATATATATAATATATATATATATATATATATATATATATATATACTATATATATATATATAACTACTACCATTGTAACTATCTACATATCGTGTTCCTTGGGATTTGGTGTATGTTACATGCGGGTGTAGATAAGCTGAGTTAAGTGAAACCTAACTCTCTCTATCATCACACATTGATTATATTATCCGGAGACGCGTGGTGTAAGAAGGTACTGTCATATGATATAGACACGACGAGACGAGTTCAAATCCTGGACGTGGCATAGCAATAATACCCTTGGGAAAGGAATGAATCCAACTATTCTCCCTCCAGCTATGGGTAAATAGAGAAAGATGGACTGATTAGACAACCAATCTAGGAGATAGATGAAAACTTTGATAAAACAATCTTTCATAAACGAAATTTTGCTGAAATGCAGTTCCAACTTTCCTTAGGTTGCCATCTTTAAAATTTCTATCTTTAGAACATTTTTTCTTTAAGCAGACACTCATCTCTATATTTATTAATAAAGTTTCCCAGTAATAATAATTCAGTTATGTGTTTGGGATCTTGATCTCTGTTTTTTTCTTTCTTCACATTCATGTGATATTAATTACTTTCAATGAGAATATTGCATGAATATGTTAAAAGATAAAGGAAATAAATTTCGTTTGATACTTTATATAATTTATTATAACGAACTGTGATATCAATTAATAAAATATTGTACATTCAAATACAGATGCTACTTCACATTACTGTTGTTAACAGAAGGTTAAAAATAGTTCTGTTGATTAAACGAAAATATTTTTTTCCTCATCTTTTATTAAGGATGAAAATGTAGTATCAGTTTAACGGGCAGTTCATACTCTATGAGCCAATGAAGAACAAAAGAAAATTATTGAGCAAAAGTGTAATTGTTATTACTTCTTTATAGTGTTATTTAGTGATTTAGATGAGTATGCACACACACACACACACACACACACACACACACACACACACAATAATGTCTTGTGTATGTTGTCATAGACAGATACAGAGTTTGGGGATATGAAATAGATATATAGATAGATATAAACAATGTAAGAATAAATAGAAGTATTCACATGATATTAATATTTAAATCTAGTAAAATATCTAAATAGAAGATTGTCAAAAATATGAATCCTAATCAAAAGAAACTGGATCGTGACCTAATTTTAAATGATATATTTACTAAGAAATCTATGCAAAGACATAAGTAAATTTCAAAATATCCCTTATGTAACTTTTTAAACGGGAATGAAGGTAAATGTAGATATTCACCATACCATGGAATATAAACATTTTAAGAAATGTATATATAGTAGGACAGTACTTTACAAATGCCTCTGCACATTATTATTACAGGTATGTGTTGGCACTATGAAACACCATGCAAATAGATAAGATTATTATTGCAAATTTTCATGCCTTGGTTGAAACTACATAAGGAAATGTCAATTTTCATGCACAGAGAACTGTCTGAACAGTTGCTAAATCCAAGTACTTTCTTTCTGTCATTGAAGCATAAAAATAAAACCCATAGTCCCTCAATATGGCTTCAAAGCTAAAAAAAAAGTGAAAAAGAAAATAGTGACATCAACACATATTCAGTCCCATTGAAAATATGGCCAAGGAAGAAAAAAAGTGGAACATACCACTTACAACATTACATCATCAACAAGGCAAAGTAAACGTATAATGAAAAATGAAAATAAAACAAAACAATCAGAAAGAAAGGATTTTATAAGGGAAAGTTGTGATACAAAAACTCTGTAAACAAGAATCCAAGAGAAAACGGAATGAATGTCTTTTGAAATTCTTCACTTCTTAAAAAGTTAATGTTAAATCTTCTTATTAATGTAGTTTTGAAGAATTTTCTTTCTCACCAACTGGAAAACCCTGAACCTAAGCACCTACAAGACCATTTAAAAAAAAGAAAACAAAAACTTTTTTTAAAAAGTCAAAAAAAAAAAAATTTAGTTGTCCACTAAAAAGATATTTCAAAACAGGAATTATCAAGAAAAAACGTGTCTCAGAAGAAAATTTCTCCCACTAGAATAATTAAAGTTTTGCTGACCTAAATTATTCTTTTTGTTCTTTGTCTTTTTCATAGAAATTAGTACAATTCCAGATAAAAAATTGGAATGAATTGAAAGAAATACAGAAACATAAATTCCATAATAATGAACTATTTTAAAAATCTATAAAGAGCAGTATTGATAGGAATGGATTTAAGAAAAAATGTGTCATTTTAGAAATAAGATGAAAACGTTTTTGGGCAGGCATATTTGAAGAAGAACAAAAAAAATAAGGGCACCGGTGAAATTTCCTTTTGTTTAGAATCCTGATTAGGTAGAGTAAGAGAAAAAATGTTTTCTGTTTAGTTGAAACTTGTTGCAATAAATCAAATATGATTTCTGATGCTGAGACGATTTCATCTTAGCCAGTAATTTGTATTGTGTGCATCTCTGCCTGACCTTCCTCCCTGACTGACAGAAATCCCGACTGCCACTGGAATACCAGTCCTCTTTTTTATGATTTATTGTTAATGCCACCCCCCCTGTTGGGAATGTATCATCGAAATTATTTCTATAATAGTTTTTAATTGTCCGCTAAATATTTTCCAACATAAAGAATTTTATTGACCAAACAATAAAAATAACATTTTACTTTCAAAAAATATTTTCACAAAATATTGCTTTCTCTCTTCTTCACCCATAAATTTTACATTTAACTAAAATTGTTTTGAGAACCCTTAATCTTATTACAATACCAACTTAAATTAAATTTTGAAATTGAAAAAAAAACCCCTCAAAAACAGAAACAGATCAATTATGCAGAGTGAGCAGAACTGAAGACTATTATGATTAAGTTTTTTAAGGTTGTCTGAATTGTCCCTTTATTCTCCCTAGTGTCAGACATTTTAATTGCACTAACAAAATCTTGCGATGATGTGTAATTGTTTCTGTGTTACAAATAACATATATAACAAAGTTTGATCATTTATAGATGGCTAAACTCTTAAGATTCTACTGTAGTCTTTTGGTGCTAATCGTTTAGGGAGGGATTTCATTCTCAAGAACTTTTATCAATGATCCTGTGCATCATACTGAAAGGCTTCCAAAGCTTTGTGGAAAGTAAAGGCCAAAAAATGACCTTGCTTTTATTTGAAAGAGAGATTGGTCCATTGGAAAAAGTGACTTATGCAAAAATCAATAGGGAATCTACTGAAAGAATTCATCCTTTGTGAATGTCTTCCTTTAATCAACTTGGGACGAAAAGTGAAAGAATTTTCAGGTGGGTACACTCAATGACATGTTCAGTAATCTGTTAAGTTCATTTAAGGGCATGTGACTAGTCACATTGCTCCTTAAAATGAGACTTAAACAATCTTAGTAATAAGAAAAAAAAAAAATTAAAATCTTATGGACAATATATATATATGTATATATGTATATTATACTCACACTAGTTGGTTGAAGTTTTTTTTAAAAGTTTTGCAATTTATTTTGGTACATGTGGCTAAACGGTCCTGGCCTGGAAGTTACTCACTCGTTGGTTGTATCATGGTTAGTGGCTAGAATTTTATGCTTGCTTCACTCCATGTGTGATTTGAAAGCCACACAGATAAACATGTTAGGGGTGTAGAAGGTGGTGGTTGAGGGTCTTCATATCCTGGGATGATGTAAACTATCCTGATGGTGAGGTTCCATTCTGGAAGACTTTGAGGAATTGGAAGTACCCTCATACACCATTGCTCCCTGGTCCCACTCTGGAGCCAGAGAGGTAGTACCTGTAGGTTCCATCTATTGGGTTAATAGAAAAATGTATTTATATAAAAAAAAATTTGTATTATCCATGTAAGATGATTTTATTCAACTTATCAGCATTAATGACCACTGGTGGATAGGCCAGTAAACACAAACCAACCAAACGCGAGCTCATCAAATGAACTGTTTCAAATTCTATAGTGACTCATAATGATTTTTTTCTGTTTGTTGAATATCTATATCGTGTTTTTCATTGCTCAGGATTTTTGCTAATTATTTTATCAAATATATTATGTTTTGATCTTCTATAATTTTTATTGGTTGCTTATAGTTGATATTTTCCCAAATCAGTCAAATTGGTTTAAGATATCTAAAAAATGGAAACTATTTTCTCTAAAGATGGTTTTAAATTTAATGAAACTTTTTCATTTGTATGCTCCGTTTAACTTACTCTTAATGGTCTTTAACGAAACATAATGATGCCATTCCAGGATCAGGATTTTGGGATCAGGGTTGAAGAATAAGTTTCCAATTAAAACCCGTCCGAACTGGAAGACAAGGAGCATTGCCGATTGTAACTCAATACAAACTCGAAATGCCACAAAGTCCACTGCAAATGAATGACCAGGGTAATTATATAGACTTCCAACAAAGTGTCATGCATCAACCAGTCAACGCACTTCATTCAAGAATCTCAAGGAATGTGGGAATGGA
>CM042144.1:2056402-2081048 GCA_023376005.1 Doryteuthis pealeii | reverse complement strand
AAGATTATGAACTATTATGCATTAGTCTTGAGTAAACATATCAAACGTTCCATAAGTTAAATTGTCATACTGTGTATATCCATAGTTCGGCTATTATTAAATAATGTGCTTATACTAAATGGGTCAGCATGTAAATTGATGAAAATGTTGCTTCAGTTTATTATTAAAGGTGTATGTTGTATACCAATAAAGGTATATGTTGTATACTCTCTTATTCTTCTTCTGATCATCTTTGGAAACTATGTTCCTTCTTTAGTGTCTGAACTTGTCTTGGGGACTTCGTGTCTGGTATTCCTTTGGGGATTTCTCATCTATCATAAGCCCTGGGTCATTGGTAGTTTTTAGATAATAACCCAAGATTGTGAGCTATTTGGCAAACGCGCCGAAGCGCGACTGCTCCCTTCGCGGTTTGTGGCCATACGGAACTAAGTCGTTTCGAATCTAAACCGGGAAGATGTCTTCCACCGTTCTCATTATCCACGGAAGGAGATCAGGATGAGGTCAAGTCGATGACACTCAATCATCAAGGCCAAAGTGGCATACAACTTTATAACAAACCATTTTGCGTTTCTACACTAATGGTACACAAGTGTTAGGTACTAACAATTATGTAATTATCAACTCCTTTTGATTATCAATGTGAAATAAGATTCCTTTGTAAAATGATAGCTAGTAACCTTATATTTTCAATGTTTATGATATTTTAAAAAAATTACACTTTTGTCTATAATAAATGATTTAACTATTTTATTCCAAAGTATATAGTTCAAGTAACTGAGAAACACTTTTCTACAGATCACGTTTTGTAATGATTAAAGTGTCTATTCAAATAATTTACACAAAATATTGGTTTCAAATAACTAATAATAATCCTAGTAAACAAATTATAGCTTCAATTAATTCATTCTTAATACAAAATAAATTAACAAACAGCTTATTGCGTTTAAACAATTATCATCAAGACATAATAGTTATTTCTAATAATAAGTTATTGTTGTACAGTTCATTGTTGTTTTGTTTACGGCATATCAACCCTTTCGGGTATTTAATGCTGAATCCCGTCATTTTGATATATAGATATATATAATATATATATATATAATATATATTAATATATATATCCAACCCCTCGCACTAGCAGTTTGACAACAAGGCATTTCTTAAGCGAGTGTAACAGGTGAATTCGAGTTTTCCTTCCTAGACAGGTTTGCTAACCAAGGTTAAAGAGCCTTGTTCTCCCCTACATTATCCATAGCTGAGGAAAGTAGGATTCATGCCTTTCCCAAGGTATTAGCCTAAGTGAAATGCAATTAACCACATCAGGATTTAACTCGGGGCGACGAGTCCATTTCCCATGACTTTAGCCATTACCACCCACACGCTTCCTATTTTTGATATATGTTGCTTACAGTAACTACTGTTGCTTACATGGGTCTCAGATCTTAGTATTACCAGGCTCATCGTTGCTTAACTTCGCTGATCTCGAGGGAACCTATGTTTCAACGTGACTAGACCATAAGCCATACAGTCTCATGATTTCTATCCAAATTCAATTTTCAAAGTTGTATTTGACTCATAATGTATCCTAACGAGAACTACCATTTATTGTCACAGTGGACTTGGAAGTTATGCCAATGAGAGGTCCTCCACACTTTTCAGACTCAAGGATCTGGAGCCGTACCAACAAATGACATTCTAACATACCAGACGCCTTCTTGTTAGCCAGGGTCTTATTTTTAACTGAGAACACAAATCTGTACAGGCGAGGAATAAATGTTGCATAAAATAATGCACTTACTGAAATGAACCAAATGTGAACTGTTAAACCACAGAATGGAGAATCCACTGAGGATCAAACACATTATCAAAGTAATGGATCTGCAGACTAACTTGCAAACCAATACACCGTGACAAGACGGCCCTTATTCCTACCAATCCGTTCGCCTTCGCGTATGATGTACACAAGACGGAAGTAGCGGGAACCCAGGAAGATCAAATGTCGTTATTCAGTAGTAATGGTCAAGCAGACTATCTTGCCTAAGCCGAACACCCAATAGGACGCTCTTTTCAAAACCCATTCGTCACGTGTTAGGATGTGCACCAAAGTCAAATATCCGGGCATACCAATGAGGATCGAAAACTGCTATTCCGTAGAAATGACTGCGGAGACTAGCTTGCTAAAGTATTATACCACGACATGACGGCTTTGTTCTTTATTAAAATTCCGTTCCCACAGTGTAGGATGTAACATAAGTTCACTGTTTCACTGTATGGGCATACGGCGAAATCAAAAGATAACCATTACGACCCACGACCGGAAGCCATACTCATTTACTCCAAACTTGTTTCACCACGGGTAGATTTGGAACAAGGCGCAATATATGGGGAATTACAGGCACGGATAGAATTCACTATCAGTAACTTGGGATCTGCGAGACTAGCTGCTTAGAACCATTACACCATGATAGACGCCCCATGTCTAAAAATATTCACAGGCAAGAAAATGGAAGAACCTCAGAAAGATAAAAGTGAATAGCTTTCATTGTTAGAGTTTCTTAGAATATGCCACCACTTTCAAGATTCTTTGAAATGGACAACTTAGCCGTCCTGAAAGACAGAACATTATGCGGACGGAAGAGTGGAATGGTTCTTGATTATCTTAAAAATCTTATCGAAGAAATCTTCATCGGTGTTGCATTGCCCATATTCAAGAAAAGAACATTTGGAATATTTAATCCAGCAAACCCCCTTTTAACCCAGCCTGCCTTGTAAAACTGCTTACAGGGCCCCTTTTTTTGCAAAGATCTTCCAGCTGTTCTAATGGGTTAAATGTTTAAATCTCCGAGTAAGCAAAAATATCTCTTTAGTGTGAAAAAAAAATCTGCCACAAGAACAGAGATGAATAGCCGTATTAGTTTTTCATATATATTGGACCCCGCCCCCCATAAAAAAAACACTCCAGGTAGGGTTAAAAATATTTTGGAAGATATGCCTGAGGGGTTGGATAATTAAATTATAAATAAATCCCCGTAAACTTGTTTGGATTTAGCGAGTATTAATAAAGATCTCATCATTGGAAGATCCCCAGAAAATGTTAATATTAGAGGTAAACAGCATAATCCGGTTTCTCCTGACGGTATTTACAAAGATAATTTTTTTTTCATTTCTGTTTGGTCTTTTGTTATGTGTAATCGAATGAATTAAATTGATAAAAAGTTCTACATCTAAAACTATACAGTCGAAAGAATACAACTTTTAAAAGTAAACTATTACATTTATGCCAAAAAGACTGGGATCTAACGAAACGAAGCCCTGACGACTAGGGCTTCTATTATATACTAATTATATACCAATTATATATACTCAATTAATAATTACTTAAATCAATATACTCCTTATATACTCAATTATAATACGCAATTATATACTTATAATATATACTCAATTATTATACTCCAATAATAATTAAAAACTCAATTATATACTTATAATCATATACTCCATTAGTATACTCAATTATATATATCATTATAACTTAAATCTATATACTCAATATATACTCAATTATATATACTCAATTATATACTTATAATTAAATTACTCAATATATACTCAATGTAATATACTCAATTATTTACTTATAAATCATTACTCCATTATATACTAATTATATAGACTCAATTATATACTTTATTATATCCAAGTATATACTCAATTATAATAACTCATTATATAATTATAATCATATACTCCATTATATTACTCAATATATATTACCAATTATATTACTTAAATATATACTCAATTAATACTCAATTATATATAACTCAATTATATCTTATAATCATATACCCATGATATACCAATCATATATACTCGATATATACTTAAAATATATATCAATGATATAGTCAATTATATATACTCAATTATAACTTATAATCATTAGTACTCCATTATATACTCATATATAACTCATTATTAACTTAAATTATATACTCAATTATATACTCATACTTGCTCAGCAGTAATTTGTCAAAAAGTTGACTGATGGAATTTACACGAGGACATTATGTCATACAGGAGTGAGTATCAAGGCTTGAGTGAAGATTTCTCGATCTACAAATTGCAAAATTTGTAAGATTCGAGAAATCTTCACTTCTCCAAATATGCCTTCAAGAAATATATTCTTCTTGCTGTGTTTGTGCTGATTTAAAACCTTAGTTCTTAGACCTTCTGAGATGCTGATAAAGGAAACTATCAGTATGATTTTAAAGGCTTCTCCAAACGGATACCATCAGTGTAACTGTTAAATTTGTTAATAGCTAGCTAATAATTTCACCACGATGAATTACCTTTTTCTTGCCCAAT
Organism: Doryteuthis pealeii; assembly: GCA_023376005.1. Lineage (NCBI taxonomy): Eukaryota > Metazoa > Mollusca > Cephalopoda > Myopsida > Loliginidae > Doryteuthis > Doryteuthis pealeii. The sequence goes on along the minus strand of CM042144.1, from coordinate 2,076,677 downwards.
TCGTTCTCCACGGGTAGGATGTGCCAGAGGGTAGGCAAGTTAGAAACATATTGTCTTTAATTTTCAAAAGAATTATTAACATTCCAGATTGTTCGGAAAACGAAAACCTATCATTTGTATTCTTGAATTTTTTTACAGCAATATTTTGTGTTTGTTAGCGTAACGGTTATCGTTTGTAAAAACGGAATCTGTGATCCGGTTCTAATTGCTGTACAACTGATTTCATTTCCACATCACCCTAATGCCATTGGAAAGACATGAATCCATCTCGTTCCTCCAGCTATGAGTAGAATAGCAGGGCAGATTTGGCTCGTTAGCTTTGGTTAGGAAACCAATCTCTGAAGTCTCTGAATCAAATAAGCTTTACCCGCTTAGAAATGAAACGTTGATCCCATCCGGTCCATCGCCGGTGGAAAGGAGTCAACGGCGTTTTTTGCCAATGTGACCCTGAGACCAGCTTGGTCTAAAAATCATAACTCTCAGTAACCAGTCATGGCCAACGGTTACTTTAGATATAAATGGCTCTATTTCATCATATAGAGCACTGTTTAGCTTAGAAAGTATACCAACCATATTATCTATTTTACAAACACACACAAACATTATATATATATTTATATATATATAATATATATGCGTGTGTGTGTGTGGTATGAGTGATGCAGTGTGTGTGGGGTGTGTGTAGTGTTTTTTCTAGTTTGGAGAACTGAAATAAAGCTGCCTCCTATTACGTGTGTAAGACCGGTATTTTTTTATCTATTACAGTGTACAGTACATTTAAGGGCATGTTAGGCCCTTATCTCAAGACCAATGCGACCAGTTATGAAATACAGGAAAAATGTTAATTCATTCAAATATGTGCGTACACGCTGCTTGAAAGCAATGGTAACATAAAACCTTACATGTATTGACACAGTTATAAATGAATAAATATATAAACATATATATATAATATTATATATATATTATTATATATTTATAAGGTAACACAGGGAATAACCTACTCGAGTTTCACCATAAGGATCTTCATGTTAAATCCACTGAATTAATCAAATATTGATTAATTCCAGCGATTACATGCGTGTATTCAGTGTTTATGACAGTTTCCACTAAATACACGAGTACAATCGGCGGAATTAATCAATATCTCGATTAATCAGTGGATTTAACCTGAGATTCCTATGGTGAAACTCGGAGTAGGTATCCATGTGTATACCATTATAATAATAAATTTGCTCTTCTCACGTATGAGCACTTCATATTTGTTGTATTCGCTGTCTTATCATGGGGATACATGTAATCACTAACCATTATGACGAATTTCACGGTAATCCCCATTTTGCATATATAAAATCATATATATATATATATATAATATATATATTATATATATATATATATATATATGGGGTTTTGTAATTTTGCGTGGAGCATTGTGTTTATATTGGTTGTTGTTGGTTTTGAAGCTGTTTTTTTTTTTATCACAAGCCAAGTGTAAAGCCAAAAGAGGTACTTGATGTTGTTTGTTAACCTGTCACTTTTTTTCTTTACACTTGGCATTGTATGACAGCCTTCAAAACCAAACAACCAATAACCAATACATTACACACACACACACCACACACATATATATATATATTATATTATATATATATATAATATATTTTCATAATATATATATATATATATATTATATATATATATATATATGAGTGAGTGAAAATACTCAGTGTATGTATATATATTGACACAGCATGTAAAAATTCATTCATATTAGCAATCCAAAGCCTGAAGAAGATAGCCAGAAGATCTGAAACACGTGTTTGCATATGTAAACAAAAAGAATTTAAACAAATATATTTTTGCGACCTTCTTTTTTTATAAAATATATATGCTATGTATAAAAAATATATATGATGTTATAAAAAATAAAAATATATATGTATAATTGCATTTTATGTACTGCTAAATTCGTTAATTCTATGTAAGCAAACTTGTTTATTTTTAGGATTGGAAACCTGCTTTACCAGTCACACGTTGTAGCAATCTTTGTGTTTTTCTTTCTTTGCCGTTTTCAACAAGTTAGTGAAGAAAATTCTTTTGTAGTTGTGTGCGTAACTACTTAACGCACATTTAGCCGATCCATTCTCAGCCTCTTTACGTGTATAACCTCAAGAAAAGAGAAAAATTATCATTGTTTTCGTTTACTTCTCAGGCTTTTTTACGTTAAAGCTTGCTCGCGTCTATCAGCCCTTTATACGGAACATACGGATTATAACAGCAGCCGTAATTTTTTCTTAGTTTCCCTGTAATTATCGAAACTCTTTCTGTTAGAGTGCAACAATGTTCCGTCTATGCCTAAATGGTTGTATCTAGGTTGCCAAGAAATTGCTCTCTTTCTTCAAAAGCGTTTGTATAATGTAATTATAAGAAGATCTTCTTCCCTTACCGTTTTGAAAAACAGCAAATAGAAGCTAACAGAACATTGTAGCAACGATTGCGCTTGTAAAATCAAGTTCCAATCCTAATAAAAGCAACTTTGCCTCACATAGCTTAACGAAATTTTCAGTAGAATAAATGCGATTATATATAAATATATATAATTTAGAAAAGAACAAACACATGATTAGTTAAATTCGCTGACAGAATTCTGTTTCGACCCTTTATTGAGTGTCTTCCTCAGAGCGAGTTGTGTATGAAGAGAGAAACGGCGAAAAGTGGACCGTTATGAGATGAAAGTGGTGCAGATGAACGTTCATATTATAGCCGGAATTTTTTTATTTTTTTTTTTTTTAATTTAAATTTAGAAAATGCGCATTCTGTTTTTAAAATAAAATAAAATAAATTTCTATTATTTTTTATTAAATCAGAAGCATTGATATTCCACAAAGAAAACTCAAAGAGTTTGATTAAATGTGTATAAAAATGAAAAGAAAGTATTCAAAAAGTTCAAAAATCCCAGCCACTGTAGACCACGATTGTTCATCCGGATAAATGTAGAAATCCTGGTAATTTTGTTTTTCAAAAGACAATATGAAAATTGAATGGAAGCTGAATCCGACAGTGCTGAAAATTAAATATTTAGAAAAAAACAACACATGATGTTAAATTCGCTGACAGAATTCTGTTCGACCCTTTAGTGAAGTGTCTTCCTCAAGGCGAGTTTGTAGTATGATAGAGAGAACGCGAAAGTGGACCTTATGAAGATGAAAGTGGTGCAGATGAAACGTTCAAGATTATAGCCGAATTTTTTTTTTTTAATTTTTTTTTTTAATTAAAATTAGAAAATGCGCATTCTGTTTTTAAAATAAATAAAATAAATTTTATTTTATTTTATTAAATCAGAAGCATTATATCACAAAGAAAAACTCAAAGAGTTTTGATGTAATATGGTATAAAAATGTAAAAAAAAGAAAGTAACAAAAAGTTCAAAAATCCCAGCACTGTAGACCACGATGTTCACCGGATAAGATGTAAGAAATCCTGGTATTTTGTTTTTCAAAACAATATGAAAAATGAATGGAGTAATCGACAGTGTGAAATAATATTTAGAAAAAACAAAACACATGATGTTAAATTCGCTACAGAATTCTGTTTCGACCCTTTATTAATGTTGGTCCTTCCTCAAGAGCGAGTTGTGGTATGATAGAGAGAACGGCGAAAAGTGGACCGTTTATGAGATGAAAGTGTGCAAAAATACCAGATTTCTACATCTTATCCGGTGAACATCGTGGTCTACAGTGCTGGATTTTTGAACTTTTTTGATAGCTTTCTTTTACATTTTTATACACATTTACATCAAACTCTTTGATTTTCTTTGGACTATAATGCCTTCTGAGTAATAAAATAAATAAAATTTATTTTATTTTATTTTAAAACAGAATGGCATTTCTAAATTTGAAATTAAAAAAAAAAAAAAAAAAAAAAAAAAAAATTCCGCGCTATAATATAACGTTTCATCTGCACCACTTTCATCTCATAACGGTCCACTTTTTCGCCGTTCTCTCTATCATACACAACTCGTCTTGAGGAAGACCACTTCAATAAAGGTCGAAACAGAATTTCGTCAGCGAATTAACATCATGTGATTTGTTTTTTTCTAAATATGATTTTCCACACTGTCGGATTTCACTTCCCATTCATTTTTCATATATATATAATATAATATGGTGTGTGTGTGTGTGTGTGTGTGTGTGTGGTGAGAATGGGAAATTGAATCCGACAATATGAGAAAAAATGAGTAAACAAAAGAAATTAGATGGAATTAAGGGAATTTTATCGATATCACTTTTAATTTTTGCTTGAGAACATCGTACACTGTTTCAACTTTATTAAGTCTCATCAGCTATGTATGATATTACATTTCCCTCCGACAGAATCGAAACCGGGAATTCAGCACACAGAATCAGAGAACTCTAATCCCGGACCACCGATACGCTAGCACACGATAACATGCGAAATTAACTTGTCAAGGTAAATACGTTTGCTACTATGACAAAGTACAGTGGACGTTAAGCAGCAGATCGCAAATTAAGCCTATTCTCCGGTTGTAATGATGGTGAGGTTCCATTTTGGAGGTTTGGAGTAATGGGAGCACCCCTTCATCACATTGCTCCCTGGTCCACTCTGACACCGAGTGAGTACCTGTTTATGGTCCCATCTATGAGGTTAAATAGAAAAATGTTATTATAAAAAAAATTAAAAAAAAAAAAAAAAAAAAAAAAATGTATTATCCAATTAAGAATTATTTATTTCAAAACTTTATCGGCCATTAAAGACCCACTTAGGTTGATATGCCGTATAAACAACCAAACCAAAAAGAAAGGAATTTATTGCAAATCGTTTTTTTAACTCCCGTATTTAAAAAAAAACAAAAAACAATTCACTTGCAAACTTCTTTTCTCTAATCTTAGGAGTGCCAAAGTGTTGTCTCATTTTCATTTTAAAAACGAATTAGAATTAGTTAAATCGATTATTTAAGTAGAATTTTTGTCGGTTGCTATCGCATAAATGTAAATATTTTAACACCCAAATATTTAAAATAATTTTTTTAAGCGTTTGATGGTTTTTCATCGCAATAACGTTTTTTAGTCGTTTGAAAGTGTTAAAAGTAAGCCACCTCCAGTTTTTTTATCGACACGTAAAGTAAATATCTTCGCCTCCCCCCTCTTAAAATATTTTTTCGGTATTTCATTTATTCTTAATAAAAATAAGGGTGTTTGATATTACACTAAATTTCATCTTATGTCGGGGCTCCACAGCTGGCGAACCCAGGAGTGTTGAGTTCATCACTGTAATTTCCATTACTCCCAGGTCGCTGAGACTCGGAGTTTACTCTAGGTAGCGGGCAATGCGATAGAGGAATGACACATTTAATTGTTTTAAATTTATTTACTACATTGTTTACACCGGATAACCCCCTGTCGGACTGGCGGTTGTAGAGTAGTAAGACACCCTCCAATAGGACATCTGTCGCGCCGTGGTAGCTACTTTAATGTCTGAGACAGATTGTAGTGGCTGAGCGTGACCAGGTACTAAGTTATCACATACATTTCAAACTCTACTTCGTCTCTTACTTGTCGACTAACTCAGAAAAAGTTGTTCATTTTAATGCCCACCTCCCTGCAGAACTTTCAAAGATTGATTCAAGTGGAATCCTCGCTTTGGCAGCAAAAAAGGACGTGGAAATAGCATTCTATAAAAAATTTAATGAAAAAATTAGATGAAATGAAATGAATGTTCGAAACACATAAACAAGCAATACAGAACTGGTTTAAGTACGTTCTCTGCCGTTTGGTGCGCTGAGTAGTGAGAAAAACAATATTCGTATTGTATAGGTAAAATGGGTGCTATATTCATAAGTAAACAGTGCTCAATACATGGATAGAGCATTTATATTATAAGTAAGCAGCCTGGATATCGAATCACTAGCCCTTATTACTGGACCCAGTTTCTCACTTATGTGACCGGAGGGTCCCCATCCGTTCAATCGGCTGGCAGTCAAGCCTCTAGTATTAACAATGATTGTTACCCAACTGTTATTCATCAAATTGCTTTTATAGCAAGCACCCACTCCTTTTTATCATATAGGTCTAGAAGGCAGTGGATGAGGCCAACCATCAGTATTTATAATAAACATGAAGTTAATGAAAATTATTTCTCAAACAAATCATGAACATAAAAAACAAGATTAAGCATAAGATAACCCACAAGACTTGATGATGCCATTAAACGCAAACAACCACAGCCTGTCGACTGGGCTTTAGAATACACCAACTGCACCTTGTAGATGGGTAAGATCCTCCCTTTGTATGAGGAACTAAATCAGGGCTTCACCGCTTTTACGGTGACGTTCGCACGGTTTCTGATTTCGCCCTGTAGTAGTAAATATAAACACGAGGTGAACAGAACCAATTGAGTTACGTGATCGAATGTTCAGACAGGAACGACCCCCCCCCTAATGGGCCAAGCGGTTGATTGTGGGGTGACTCTTGATTCTAAGGTCGGAATCCTGGTGTATGAGCTGTCCCATGACTCGCAACTCTCAACTTTGTGGTCCTTACTTAGGCGTAGACGGGGCTGTTAGTGAGGCCTCCTCCGATCAATCGGCATGGTCACGTCATCCTAGCACCTTTAGATATTCAGCAACAATTAACCGTATGACAATCCAACCATCAGTATTTATTACTGCATATGAAATTAAGGGAAAAGCCATTTCTACCAATTTGAAAAATATTAAAACTTGAACATAGGAAACTTATCAAAATAGATTTATTTTATAGTGCATGTTCTTACGGAATTTTGTTAATACGGTTAATTGTGCCGAAACTATCGTTAAAAGGTGCTAGGGATTGACGTGGACCAGCCGCATTGATCGGAGGAGGCCTCACTTAACAGCCCGTTCTAGCCTAACTAAGACCAAAGTTGAGATTGCGAGTCATGGACAGCTTCCATACACCAGGATTCCACCTTAAGAATCAAGATCACCACCCACAATTCAACAGCTGGCCCCATTAGGGGGTGGGGTCGTTCCTGTACTGACCATTCGATCAAACAGTAACTCAATTGGTTCGTTCACCTCGTTGTTATATATTACTACTACAGGGCGAAACAGAAACCGCGAACGTCACCTTAAACGGTTGTGACACCCTGATTTAGTCCTCATACAACAGGAGGATCTTTACCCATCTACAGAGGTCAGTTGGTGGTATTCTAAAGCCCCAGTTCGACAAGGCTTGGTTGTTTGTTTAAAGGGCATATCAAGTCTTTGTGGGTTCTTATGCTTAATCTTGTTTTTATGTTCATGATTTGTTTGAGAAATAATTTCATTAACTCATGTTATTAAATAAATACTGATGCGTTGGCTCTCATCCACTGCCTCTAGAACCTATATGATAAAAAGGAGTGGGTGCTTGCTATAAAAGCAATTTTGAGTTGAATACAGTTGGAACAATCATTTAATTACTAGAGCTTGAACCAGACCAGCCGATAACGGATTGGACCCTCCGGTCACATAAGTGAAGAAACTGCAGTAATGTAAGCGCTAGTGATTCCGAATCCAGGCATGCCTTAACTGATATATAAATGCTCATATCCATGATATTGAGCACGTTTAAACTTATGAATTATAGCACCTTTTACCTAGACAATACGAATTGTTTCTATCTTCCACTACTAGCGGCACCCAAACGGCAGCGGGGGAAGAACGTACTTAAAACCAGTCTGTATTCTTGGTTATGGTGTTCGAAACCATCATTTTCATTCATTCTATTTTTCATTATTTTTTTATACGAAAATCTATTTCCGACGTCTTTTTTGCTGACAAAACGAGCGAGGATTCAACTTGATAATCTTTGAAAGTCTCAGGAGAGGTGCATTAAATGAACAACTTTTCTGAGTTAGTCGACAAGTAAAGACGGAAGTAGCAGTGTGAATTCATTGATAAACTTCCCCCTAGTACCATGGCGTCACCCGTCAGCCACTACAATTCTGTCTCAGACATTACAAAGTAGCTACCCACGGCCGACAGATAGTACCTATTGGAGGGTGTCTTACTACTCTAAACCGCAGTCCGACAGGGGTTATCTCGTGTAAATAGTAAATAAATTATAAAAACAATAAAATGTTCATTCCTCTATCCATTCCCCTAACTAGTAGTATAACTCGAGTCTCAGTCGACCTGGAAGTAATGGAAATTAAGTATGACTCAACACTCCTGGCGTCGCCAGCTGTGGAGCCCCGACATAAGATGAATTTAGTGAATATCAAGGACACCCCTTTATTTTAATTAAGAAAAATGAAAATACCGAAAAAAAATATTTTAAGAGGGGGAGGCAAGAATACATTTTACTTGTCGATAAAAACGGAGTGCTTACTTTTAACACATTGTCAAACGACTAAAAAAAGTTGATTTGCGAATTGAAAAAACGCCATCAAACCGCTAAAAAAATATTTTAAATATTATGTGGGTGTTAAAATATTACATTTATGCGATATGCACCACAAAAATTCTACCTAAATAATCGCATTTAACTAATTCTAATTCGTTTTTTAAAATTGAAAATGATACAACATTTTGGCACTCCCTAAGATGTAAGAGAAAGAGTTTGCAAAGTGAATTGTTTGTTTATTTTTTAAATACGGGGAGTTAAAAAACGATTGTTACCAAAATAAATTCCTTCTTTTTGGTTTGGTTTGTTTACGCCATATCAACCTAATGTGGGTCATTTAATGCCGATAAAAGTTTTGAAATAAATCAATTCTTAATGGATAATACAATTTTTATTAAATACATTTTTCTATTAACCCATAGATGGACCATACAGGTACTACCACTCGTGATCAGAGTGGACCAGGAGCAATGGTGGATGAAGTTGCTCCACATTACTCAAACCTCCAAAACTGGAACCTCACCATCATTACACCGGAGCATAGGTTTAATTTGCGATCTGCTTAACGGTCCACTGTACACTTTGTATAGTAGCAACGTATTTATCCTTGACAAGTTAATTTCTGCATGTATCTGTGCCACGTATCGTGGTCCAGATTTAGAGTCTCTGATTCTGTGTGCTGAATTCCCGGTTCGATTCTGTCGAGGGGAATCGTAATATTATACATAGCTGATGAGACTTAATAAAGTTAAACAGCTGCTACGATGTTCTACAAGCAAAAATTAAAAATGATTATCGATAAAATTCCGTTATCCATCACATTTCTTTTTCTTACTCATTTTCCTCATATTCGATCATCCCATTCCACACACACACACACACACACAAACAAAACCAAACCCCCCACCCAAACAGTATATAAATATATATATATGGGGGAAAAAATTGAATGGGAAGTGATCCGACCATGTGAAAAATGTATATTAGAAAAAACAACACATTTGATGGTTAAATTCCGCGACAATCTTTGCGACCCTTTATGAATGTCTTCCTCAAGAGCGATTGTAATTGATAGAGAAAACGGCGAAAAGTGGACCGTTATGAAGAAAGGGTGCAGATAAACGTCAAATATTATAGCCGATTTTTTTTTTTTTTTTTTTTTTTTTTAAATTTAAATTTAAAAAATGCGCATTCTGTTTTTAAAATAAGATAAAATAGAATTTTATTTTATTTTATTAAATCAGAAAGCATTATAGTCACCAAAGAAAACTCAAAAGAGTTGGATGTAAAATGGTTATTAAAATGTTAAAAGAAAGTTATCAAAAAGTTCCAAAAATCCCAGCACTTGTAGACCACGATGTTCACCGATAAGATGTAGAAATCCTGGTATTTTTGCAACCACTTTCATCTCATAAACGGTCCACTTTTCGCCTTCTCTCTATCATACACAACTCGCTCTTGAGAAGACCACTTCAATAAAGGGTCGAAACAAATTCTGTCAGCGAATTAACATCATGTGTTTGTTTTTTCTTAAATAATTTTATTTCACCCACTGTCGGATTCACTTCCATTCATTTTTCATATTGTCTTTTGAAAAAACAAAAAATACCAGATTTTACATCTTATTCCGGTGAACATCGTGCGTTCTACAGCTGGATTTTTGAACTTTTTGTATATTTCTCTTTACATTTTTAACACATTTACATCAAAACTCTTTTGAGTTTTCTTTGTGGACTATAAGGTTCTGATTTAATAAAATAAATAAAATTTATTTTATTTTTTATTTTAAAAACAGAATGCGCATTTCTAATTTAAATTTAAAAAAAAAAAAAAATTAAAAAAGAAAAATTCCGGCTATAAAATTAATGAACGTTTCATCTGCACCACTTTCATCTCATAACGGTCCACTTTTCGCCGTCTCTCTATCATACACAACTCGCCTTTGAGAAACCACTTCAATAAAGGTCGAAACAGAATTCTGTCACGAATTTAACATTCATGTGTTTGTTTTTTCTAAATATTCTATTTCACACTATGTCGATTCACTTCATTCACTTTTCATTGTCTTTTGAAAAAACAAAAATAAAAACAGGATTTCTTACATCTTATCCGTGTGAACATCGTGGTCTACAGTGCTGGGTTTTTTGAAGCTTTTTGATACTTCTTTTACATTTTTACTAACACATTTACATCAAACTCTTTTGAGTTTCTTTGTGGACTATAATGCTTCTGATTTAATAAAATAAATAAAATTTATTTTATTATTTTAAAAACAGAATGCGATTTTCTAAATTTAAATTAAAAAAAAAAAAAAATAAAAAAAATTCCGGCTATAATATTGACGTTTCATCGCACCAACTTTCATCTCATAACGGTCCACTTTCGCCGTCTCTCTATCATACACAACTCCTCTTAGAGGAAGACCACTCAATAAAGGGTCGAAACAGAATTCTGTCAGCGAATTTAAACATCATGTGTGGTTTTTTACTAATATATATAATAATATATATAATCGCATTTTATTCTACTGAAAATTTCGTTAAGCTATGTGACAAAAGTTGCTTTAATTAGGAATTGGAAACTTGATTTTACAAGCCAATCGTTGTACAATGTTCTGTTAGCTTTCTTTGCTGTTTCAAAAGGTAAGGGAAGGAAGATTCTTTTATAATTACATATACAAACGCTTTGAGAAAGCAGAGACAATTCTTGCAACCTAGATACAACCATTTAGCATAGACGGAACATTATTGCCACTCTAACAGAAAGAGTTTCGATAAATACAGGCGAAAACTAAGAAAAAATTACGGCTCTGTTATAATCCGTATGTTCCGTTAATTAAAAGGCCTTGATAACGCAGAGCAAGTTTAACTGTAAAAAGCTCTAGAAGTAAACGGAAAAACATGATAAATTTTTCTCCTTTTCTTGAGGCTTTACACGTAAAGAAGCTGGAAATGGATCGGGCTAAATGTTGCGTTAAGTATTACCAAACAACTACAAAAGAATTTTCTTCACTAAACTTGTGCAAAACGGCAAAAGAAAGAAAACACCAAACATTGTACAAACGTGTGACTGGTAAAGCAGGTTTCCAATCCTAAAATAAACAAGTTTGCCTTACATAGATTAACGAATTTAGCATACAATAAAACTGCAATTATACAATATATATTTATATTTTTATACATACAAATATTTTTTATAATACATATAGATTTATAAAAAAAGAAGGTCCGCAAAATATATTTGTTTAATTCTTTGTTTTACATATGCCAACAGTGTTTCAGAATCTTCTGGTATCTTCTCAGGCTTTGATTGATAATATGAAAATGAATTTTTACATGGCATGTGTATATATATACATACACATGAGTATTCACTCCTATATATATATATATATATTATATCATAATATATATATATATATGAAAAATATATATAATATATATATATATATATATATGTTGGTGTGTGTGTGTATGTATTGGTTTGTGTTTGTTTTGAAGGCTGTCACAATGCAAGTGTAAAAAAAAAAAGTGACAGCGTTAACAAAACAACATCATAGTTACCTTCTTTTGCTTTACACTTGCATTGTGACAGCCTTCAAAACCAACCAACAAACCAATAAAGACAATGTCCAAGCAAATTACAAAACCCCTATATAATATATATATATATATATATATATATATATATATATATATATATATATGATTTTATATATGAAAAATGGGACTTACCGTGAAATCTCATAATGGTTAGTTGATACAAGTTTCCCAATGATAAGATACAACAAATATGAAGTGCTCAATACGTGAGAAAGAGCAAATGTATTATTATAATGGTATACACATGGATAACCTACTCGAGTTTCACCATAAGGATCTCAAGGGTTAAATCCACTGAATTGATCGAGATATGATTAATTCCAGCCGATTGTACTCGTGTATTTAGTGGAAAACTGTATAACCACTGAATACACGCATGCAATCGGCTGGAATTAATCAATATCTTGATTAATTCAGTCGATTTAACCTGAAGATCCTTATGGTGAAACTCGAGTAGTTATTCCTGTGATACCATCTATATATATATATATTATATATATATATATATAATATATTATATATATTATTCATTTATAACTGTGTAAATACATGTAAGGTTTTATTGTTACCATTGCTTTCAAAGCAGCGTGTACGCCACATATTTGAATGAAAACATTTTTCCTATTTCATAACTGGCGCATTGTCTTGAGATAAGGGCCTAACATCGCACCTTAAATGTATTGTACACTGTAATAGAAAAATAAATACCTCTTACACACGTAATAGAGACTTTATTTTCAGTTCTCCAAAATTAGAAAAAAAAACACACACACACACACACACACACACTCACTCACTCATACACACACACACACATATATATATATATATATATAAATATATATATATTTGTTGTGTGTGTGTAAAATAGATAATATGGTTGGTATATTTATAAGTAAACAGTGCTCTATATGATGAATAGAGCATTTATATCTAAGTAAACGTTGCATGATCTGGTTACTGAGAGTTATGATTTTTAGACCAAGTCTTGGTCTCAGGGTCACATTGGCAAAAAAACGCCGTGACTCCATTTCCACCGCGATGACCGGATGGAATCAACGTTCATTTCTAAGCGGGGTAAAGCTTATTTGATTCCAGAGACTTCAGAGATTGGTTTCCTAACCAAAGCTAACGAACCAAATCTGCCCTGCTATTTACTCATAGCTGGAGAAGAGATGGATTCATGTCTTTCACAATGGCATTAGGGTGATGTGAAATGAAATCAGCCTTGTACAGCATTAGAACTCGGATCACAGATTCCGTTTTACGACGATAACCGTTACGCTAAGCCAAACACAAAAATATTGCAGGTAAAAAAAATTCAAGAATACAAATGATAGCTTTTCGTTATCCGAACCAAATCTGGAATGTTAATAATTCTTTTGAAAATTAAAGACAATATGTTCCATACTTGCTACCCTCTGCCACATCCTACCCGTGGCGAACGAATTGGGCAAGAAAAAGGTATTCCATCGTGGTGAAATTATTAGCTAGCTATTTAACAAATATTAACAAGTACCACTGATGGGTATCCGTTTGGAGAAGCCCCTTAAAATCAATACTGATACGTTTCATCTTTTATCAGCATCTTCGGAAGGTCTATAGAACTAAGGTTTTAAATCAGCACAAACACAGCAAGAAGAAATATATTTCTTGAAGGCATAATTTGAGAAGTGAAGATTTCTCGATCTTACAAATCAATTCTTACCGTGAAATTTTGCATCGGTCAAAACTTTGACAAATACTGTGAAAGTATTGAGTATATAATTGAGTATATAATTGAGTATATATATTAGTATATAATTGGAGTATTATTATAAGTTATAATTGAGTATATATAATTGAGTTATAATTGAGTATATAATTATAAGTATATAATTGAGTATATATAATTGAGTATATAATGGAGTATATGATTATAAGTATATAATTGAGTATATATAATTGAGTATATAATTGAGTATATAATTATAAGTATATAATTGAGTATATATAATTGAGTATATATAATTGAGTATATAATGGAGTATATGATTATAAGTATATAATTGAGTATATATAATTGAGTATATAATGGAGTATATAATAGAGCCCTAGTCGTCAGGGCTTCGTTTCGTTAGATTCCAAATCTTTTTGCCATAAATGTCATATGTTTACTTTTAAAGTTGTATTCTTTCGACTGTATGGTTTTTGATGTAGAGCTATTTTATCAATTTAATCATTCGATTACACATAAACAAAAGACCACACAGAAAATGAAAAAAAAATTATCTTTGTAAATACCGTTCAGGAGAAACCGGATTATGCTGTTTACCTACTAATATCTACATTTTCTGTGGATCTTCCAATGATGACGATCTTTATATAATACTCGCTAAATCCCAAACAAGTTTACGGGGATTTATTTTATTAATTATCCCTCAGGCAATATCTTCCAAAAAATAATTTTTACCCTACCTGGAGTGTTTTTTTTTGGTGTGGTGGTTGGGGGGGGGGCTAATATATATGAAAACTAATACGGCTATTCAATTCTCTATTCTCTGTGCAGAATTTTTTTTCACACTAGAGATATTTTTTGCTTACTCGGAGAATTTAAACATTTACCCATTAAGAACAGCTGGAAGATCTTTGCAAAAAAGGGGCCCTGTAAGCAGTTTTACAGGCAGCTGGTTAACACAAGGGGGTTTGATGGATTTATATTCCAAATGTTCTTTCTTGAATACTGGGCATGCAACACCCGGATGAAAAGATTTCTTCCGATAAGATTTTTAAGATAATCATGAACACCATTCCACTCTTAACTCCGCATAATGTTCTTGTCTTTCAGGACGGCTAAGTTGTTCCATTTTCAAAGAATCTTGGAAAGTGTGGCATATTCTAAGAAACTCTAAACAATGAAAGCTATTCATTTTTATCTTCTGAGGTTCTTCCAATTTCTTGCCCTGTGAATACTTTCTTAGACAATGGGGCGTCCTATCATGGCGTAATGGTTTAACAAGCTAGTCTCGCAGATCCACAAGTACTGAATAGTGAATTCTATCCGCGCTGTATTCCCCATAATTGCGACCTTGTGTCAAATCCTACCCGTGGTGAACAAGTTGAGTAAATGAGTATGGCTTCCGTCGTGGTGTAATGGTTATCTTTTGATTTTCGCCGTATGCCCCATACAGTGAAACAGTGAACTTATGTTACATCCTACATGTGGCGAACGGATTTAATAAAGATCAAAGCCGACATGTCGTGGTATAATACATAGCAAGCTAGTCTCGCAGATCCATTTCTACGGAATAGCTTGTTCGATCCTCATTGTATGTCCCATATTTACGACTTTGTACCACATCCTACACGTGACGAATGGGTTTGAAAAGAGCGTCCTATTGGGGTGTTCGGCTTAGCAAGATAGTCTCGCTGATCCATTACTACTGAATAACGAATTTGATCTTCCCTGGGTTCCCCATACTTACCATCTTGTGTCACTTCATACGCGAGGCGAACGGATTGGGTAAAAAATAAGGGCGTCTTGTCACGGTGTAATGGTTTGCAAGTTAGTCTCGCAGATCCATTACTTCTGAATAATGTGTTTGATCCTCAGTGGATTCTCCATTCTGTGTTTAACAGTTCAATTTGGTTCATTTCAGTAAGTCGCATTATTTCATGCAACATTTATTCTCGCCCGCTCACAGATTGTATTCTCAGTATAAAAATAAGACCCCTGGCTAACAAAAGGCTGTCCTAGGTATGACATTAAAGTTGATTTGTTGGTACGGCTCCAGATCTTGAGGTCTAAAAAGTGTGGAGGACCCCCTTATTGACATAACTTCCAAGTCCACTGTGACCTGAATGGGTAGTTCTCGTTAGGATACCATCTATGAGTCAAATATAACTATTTTAAAATTGAATTTGGATAGAAATACATGAGACTGTATGGCTTATGGTCTAGTCACGTTGAAAACATAGGTTCCCTCTAGATCACCGAAGTTAAGCAGCGATGAGCCTGGTAAATACTATGATGTGGGACCATTTAAGCAACAGTAGTTACTGTAAGCAACATATATCAAGAATAAGAAGCGTGTGGTGTAATGGTTAAAGTCATAGGAAATGGACTCGTCGCCCCGAGTTCAAATCCTGGATGTGGTAATTGCATTTCACTTAGCGCTAATACCCTTGGGAAAGGCATGAATCCTACTTTCCCTCCAGCTATGGATAAATAGTAGGGGAGACAGGGCTCTTTAACCTTGGTTGGGCAACCTGTCTAGGAGAAGGAAAACTCTGAATTCAAACCTGTTAAACTCCGCTTAAGAAATTGACCTTGTGTCAAACCCTGCTCGTGCGGAGGGGTTGGTATATATATATATATATATATATATATATATATATATATATATATATATATATAAAAATGACGGGATTCAGCATTAAATAACCCGAAAAGGGTTGATATGCCGTAAACAAAACAACACATGAAACTGTACACAAATAACTTATTATTAGAAATAACTATTAGTGTTTGATGATAATTGTTTAAACCAATTAACTGTTTGTAATTTATTTGTATTAAGAATAATTAATTGAAGCTATAATTGTTTACTAAGGATTATTATTAGTTATTTGAAACCATATTTGTGCAAATTATTTGATAGAACACTTTAATCATACAAAAGCGTGATTGTACGAAAAGTGTTTCTTAGTTACTTGAAACTATATACTTTGGAATAAATAGTTAAAATCATTTATTATAGACAAAGTGTAATTTTCTTTAAAATATCAATAAACATTGAAAATATAAGGTTATAGCTATCATTTACAAAGGAATCTTATTTCACATTAGATAATCCATAAGGAGTTGATACAATTACATAATTGTTAGTACCCTAACACTTGTGTACCATTAGTGTAGAAACCAAAATGGTTGTTATAAGTTGTAGCCACTTTGGCCCTTGAATGATTGAGTGACATGACTTGACCTCATCCTGATCCTCCTTCCGGTGGATACCGTGAGAATTGGTGGAAAAGACCATCTTCCGGTTTAGATTAGAAAGACTTAGTTCAGTATCGGCTAAACCGCGAAGGGAGCAAGTCGTGCTTAGGCGCGTTGCCATACTCACAATCTTGGGTTATTATCTAAAAACTACCATTGACCCAGGGCTTATGATAGATGAGAAATCCCCAATAGAAGACCAGACACGAAGTTCCCAAAAGAAGTTCCAGACACTAGAAGAAGAACATAAGTTTCCAAAGATGATCAGAAGAAGAATAAAGAGAGTATACAACATATACGTTTATTGGTATGCAACAATACGCCTTTAATAATAAACTGAACCAAACATTTCCGTCATCATATTTACATGCTGACCCATTTAGTATAAGCACATTATTTTAATAACTAGCCGAACCTGTGGATATACCACAGAATGACAATGTACTTATGGCAACGTTTGATATGTTTACTCAAGAGCTAATGCATAATAGTGCAATATGTAAAAAGTATAATAATCTTAATTCAACTTTCTCACACGCATTTTTTTCTTTCTTTCCTTCCTTTCATCTTTTGATTATCTTAGATTGAAACAGATTAGCGTTATCGCTTCCACATGCTCACCTCTCTCTCTATATATATATATCTTTCCCTTGCTCTATGTCTGTCTTTCTTTATTACCATATTTAATCTGTGTAGCATGTCCTTTTTTCTTTCCTTTCTTTATAATAAACACGGAATGGCTCATTATTTATCTAAGGTGATGAAACGAAGGAAAGAAAGGGCATGAGCACGAAAGGGTACGTAATAGCGCAGCTATTTGAACTCGCTTACTACGATGTCGCAGTCCAGCACGTTAGCCACTACACCTTGGAGACTATCATACAAAGATTTAAATCAACTTGTCTCTTCTTCATTTTCTTTCTATGTAACTCTCCCCTCTCTTTCACTGGTTCCCTCTTATTCCTCCTCACACAGACATTTTTTTTTTCATTATTTTACTATTTATTCTCAGCGCCCCGGGTGACTTCCCAGAATTCCTCATTTCTTTCCTCCATTTTCAATTGTCATCTCGTAATTTTCATTTTCACCATTTTTTTTTTTTTTTTTTTTTTTTGCAATGATAATCATTGAACAATTTATGAAAACAAACTACTTTATTAATTGTGCTGGGTGGATCATAAAAAAAAAATCAATTTTTTGATTTAATGCTCAATTCCTCCTCTGGCGATAATCTCTCCCCTTCTCCTTCTCTGGTGATTATTATCTCTCCTCCTTTTCCTCTCTCCTCCCTCCTCCTCTTTCAATTAGAATCTTCTCCCTCCCTAGGGAGCCATGGCGCCTCTAGCTTGAGAATCATTTCTCCAACACACGCTTTGCTATTTGTGTAATTTTGTTCTCATTAAATAGGATGGGGTAACTCGTTCTAATTATTATGCTGTTGATAATAGACGATATTATTTTACTGATTAAATAGCGAGTTCGACTGTCGCTGGATGTCCCATACACGTGACCTTGTGTCACATCCTAACCGTGTTGAACGGGTTGGTTAAAATTAAGTCATACCGTGGTGTAATGGTTAGCAGGCTTGTCTCATAGATCCATTACTGCTGAATAGTGAGTTCGACTCTCACTGGATGTCCCATACATGTGACCTTGTGTCACATCCTAACCGTGCTGAACGGGTTGGTTAAAATTAAGTCATACCGTGGTGTAATGGTTAGCAGGCTTGTCTCATAGATCCATTACTGCTGAATAGCGAGTTCGACTCTCACTGGGAGGTCCCATACTTGTGACCTTGTGTCACATCCTAACCGCTGAACGGGCTGGTTAAAAAGTAAGTCATACTGTGGTGTAATGGTTAGCAAGCTTGTTTCTCAGATGCATTACAACAAATTAACGCATTTAATCCTACCTGGATGTCCCACACTTGCAAACTTGTGTCACATCGTATTGCAGCAAACGGGCTGAGTAAATACCTCCGCATTCATCGTGATATAAGGGTTTGCAGGCTAGTTTCACAGATCCGTTGAATAACGAGGTCGATCGACGCTGGAGACCCCATACTTGTGAGCTTGTGTCACATCCTGCACGTAGCGTACGGGATGGGCTAATAACATGGCATCCTGTCGTGGTGTAATGCTGAGGAAGTTAATCTCGCATATTCACTATTACTGAATCGTTAGTTTGCTCCTCGCTGGATGTTACATACATGTGACCGCCCTGTCGGCTGGGGCGTTAGAATGCACGACTGCACTCTGCAGAGGGGTAAGACTCCCCAATGGGGCCACCTGTTGGCCGTGGGTGGCGACCCGTGATGCTTAAGGATAGAGCCCAGGTGGGTGTGGCAGTTCATGACATGCAATACTCCACTTTGCCCTATCTTGGGCTAGACGGGCGGCTGGAGAGGCCCCCTCCGATCAATCGGCTGGTCACGTCAAGCCTAGCCTATATGATTTTCCCAACCCTATTACCCTTATGGCAAGCCCAACCCCTTTTTATCATATGGGTGCTAGAAGGCGGTGGCT
Source organism: Doryteuthis pealeii (assembly GCA_023376005.1). Lineage (NCBI taxonomy): Eukaryota > Metazoa > Mollusca > Cephalopoda > Myopsida > Loliginidae > Doryteuthis > Doryteuthis pealeii. The sequence goes on along the minus strand of CM042144.1, from coordinate 2,057,182 downwards.
AGGAATGACGTTAAACTCTATCTTATGGTGAGGTTCCAGTTTTGGAGGTTTGAGGAATGTGAAGCGCCCCTTCATCACCATTGCTCCCTGGTCCACTCTGACCCGGAGTGGTAGTACCTGTTAGGGTCCATCTATGGGTTAATAGAAAAAGGTATTTATAAAAAATTGTATTATCCATTAAGAATTGATTTATTTCAAAAACTTTTATCGGCATTAAATGACCCACTGAGGTTGATATGCCGTAAAACAAAACAAACCAAACATACATGTGACCTTGTGTCACATCCTACTCATGACGAATGAATTGGGTAAATACCTACTTTCAATGGGATTCTACTTGGTGGTTATCAACACAAGATTTGCACCGTTTCTCTTAGGGGCTTTCCCTGTTAGTATTATTTTTAGGGGGGGGGGCTACTACAAATTTCCATTTTAGAAAATAACAGACAATATCGTCCATAAATAATTACACCCTCACTATTTAAAAAAAATAGCATTTTATTAAAGAAAGTTATTTTTTAGTATTATCTGCGTTATTCGTACTTCATTGTTATCTGAACAACGTTTCTGTCGATATGCCCTCGTCGGACTCGGGAACCTTCTTTCGAACTCGGGAACCTTTTCGTACTCGGGAACTTTATTTTGTAGTCGGGAAACTTCTTGTCGTAATCGGGAGCCATCATGGAACTTTGAACCTAACCCTTTATTCAGTCCATGGGGGTATCCTGTTCTCATTCCACTAACCATAGCTGTGTTAATTATTTTTCTATGTTACTGCCG
>CM042144.1:2036402-2051402 GCA_023376005.1 Doryteuthis pealeii | reverse complement strand
TTTGAACTCGGGGCGACGAGTCCATTTCCCATGACTTTAACCATTACACCACGCGCTTCCATCAACAATTAATAGGGCGCCGAAAAAGGCTTAGAATAGAATAAAGGATGAGAAAAATATTTGCCACACAATGGAGCAGTTGTTTGTTGGAGATACGGCTGTACTATTAAACAGCGTTGGATGGCATCTTCAGTTAATTTATTGCTGTTTCATTGGGGGGTTTCGTTTCTTTTAACATAATATCCCCTCGTCAGTTAGAATCAATAAAGTCAAAATGATTAAATATCTAGATGAAAAAAAATACTACTTAATTTTAAATCTATACATATATAAAGGGCAGTTGTGTGTATGTATATATGTCCGGAGGAAACTCCGAGAATAAATCAATTAACGAAAAAGGAAATATATATACACATTTACTATCACCAGAGCTTGCATTTTGTGCAAAAATAATGAATATTTTATTTATATCTAGAACGACATTGAAAAACTATTGCGTCACCCACTTGATTCAACGCTAGCAGCTAAACTAGCTTATATAGAGTTTTGCCGACGTAGACATTGGATTCTGTGCACCGGATTGGCAAATGCTGGAGCCAATCCATGCGTAGAGTAGGTGTTATAAACAAGTTTACATAGCGTTGACACATTTTTTTATTCATTAGCTGGATTTGAACTAACGGTAATTTGAAAATTATTTTTGTTGTGAGGTTTTAAGGGGTCAAATAAGAACAAAACGACGGGTAACAAATGTAGAAAAATGTATTAACAGAAAGTAGACAAATACAATAGAGAGATGTGGAAATTACGCCCGACGAACAGAGTTATTGGCATACTCGCATTGGCTTACTGCTAAGCCACAATTATCCCTGTTATTTATAGTAACCTGTCGCGCATTCCATTAGTCTTATAGGGTGTATCACCTATAACACTTTTTTACATATTAAAAAAACGATGGATATACGATGTATGTGGCAGGACGCGTTGAATATAAAGCTACACAAGCTGAAATAAATAAACCGTAAGTACATATGAATATACACAAAAGTTGGCAAATTTAACCAGGATTTTCTGAGTCCAAAACAACAAGAATTAGAATATTACAGATTCATTCTTAATCATTTCAGACCGGCTAATTTCTTTGTAGTAGATTTACGAACTGATTGTGAAAGTCAAAATAATTAAATATCTAGATGAAAGAAAATGCTACTATGTATAGATTTAAAAATCTATACATATATAAAGGGCAGTTGTGTGTGTGTATATATGTCCGGAGGAAACTACAAGAATAAATCAATTAACGAAAAAGGAAATATATATATATACACATTTACTATCACCAGTGCTTGCTTTTTGTGCAAAAATGATGAATATTTTATTTATATCTAGAAAGATATTTAAAAATGAGTCTTTCAATAGTAAGAAAAGGAAATGTCATAAATCACTTTTGTAAGACCAACATAAGTGGATCTGCGAGACTAACTTTTTATTATCCCACCCTCTACCCAGACAACGCCGGGTAGCTGCTTCTAGTAATTAGATAAGCCATGCTTATTTATGTGCAATATCAATGTTTTAAGACACAATGTTACATGCAGTTCAGAATCATTCGAAACATTATCTCAAATGGATTTGTATGACCCATGAATGTGTTTGTTATGTAATGTTTATATGAATCCAATTATTCTCCCTCCAGCTATGGGTAAATAGTAGAGCAGATTAGATTATTTAATATTGGTATTGTAACCAATCCAGGAGAATGACAAATCAGAATTTAAACCTGTCAAACCCCATTTAAAAAATTAACCTTGTGTGGCAGCCAGTTGATGCGGAAGGGTTGGGCAAATATAAATATGACGTGAGAAGTGAGAGCCTATGGGAATAAGTTTTTGGTTCATTCGTCTTATCCCCAATAAAAGTTGGTTCTTTCTTCATGTGGGCTGGTAAGCTGAAATGAAAATGAAGGAACGAAAAGGAACGAGACAAAGGCAAGAGGTAGTTTTATGACCAGGCTTTATGGAACGGGGCATAGTCGTCTGTAGCGAAAGGACATGCCCCATGGCTAGGAAAACGACTGCACTCAGTTGCGGCCTCAGTTCGAATGACCGAGGTATCCTTTTGGGGGTAGGGAGTCAGTCCACTTTGTTGGACATGCGCAAAGGGGGTCTTCCGGTCATGACCCCATGTAGTTGTAGTTTTTTTGTGTGTTTTTTTAATAATTTTTTTCGTATTTCTTTAATCCCCACAAGCCTAACAAGTACTACAATCCGGATCAGGGTAGACCTGGAAGTAAAGGTAAGGAAATAATGGCTCAACACTCTCTTAAACTCCTGAACTGGAGACTTGCCACCGGATGTCGTTTAGGGACATGCGTAGTGCACCAAATTGAATATAAGTTTTGATTACATTGGAATTGGTAAGATTTAGAAATAATTCAGTTTGGAATGAGTTTAAGGTATTAGTTTCCCAAGAGAAAAGAATTCTTCCGCCTAGATTATCGTAAACTTCTTGATTCATAGCCCCATTTTAACCACAGGTAGCTAAGTGAGAAACACCATTTGTTTCACATTTTGCCGCAGGGGACATAAACCATAGGCATACGCCATATTGAGGCTAAGGGGAAGGATATTTTATCGCAGGAACAGTCAACACTCTTACGAAATCCATAAACAGGCAGGCTATTCAAAAACCTTACAACGCTATCAACGAATCCATCACTGTCTGAAGCATTTGCCCAGGCGCGTTGAAATCACGACTGTGAACACACTTTCCAGGCAAGATGCCAAGGTGAGAATGATGTCTGCGTTAATGACACCGCCATTGTGCGAGGCTTAAATTCACGAACAGGGATCATTGGTTCCACATAGGAATAATTGATAGTACATTAATGTTTAGAATAGATTTCTATTATATGACAATATTTGAAATTGTACTTTCGAGAAAATTACTTGTATTGGATGAAAATATTTGAAATAATATAACTGTGTACGAATTATTTGTATTAGATAGGAATACTCAAAACTATATAACTGTGAAGAATGTTTGTATTAGATAATAATACTTGAAACCATATACCTACGAAAAAAAATTTTATCAGATAAGAATACTTAAAAATATATTACTGTTAGCAATTTTTGTATTAGATAGGAATACTGGAAACTATATAACTGAGCATTTTTGTATTAGATAAGAATACTTGAGACCATATAACTGTGTGAGAAGTATTTGTGCTGGATAGGGATACTTGAAACCATATAACTAAGCAAATTTTGTATTAGATAGGAATACTTGAAACCATATAAATGTATGCGAATTATTTGTGTTAGATAGGGATACTTGAAACCATATAACTGTGAGCATTTTTGTATTAGATAAGAATACTTGAAACTATATAACTATGTGCGAATTATTTCTGTTAGATAGGAATACTTCAAACCATATAACTGTGAGTAATTTTGTATTAGATAAGAATACTAGAGACCATATAACTGTGAACAATCTTTGCATTAAGAATACTAGCAAATATATGCACCCTCCGGGTGCAAGTATTTAAGTTTTAATGTAATAAAATATTATATTAAATTAGAAAGGCTAATGAAACTAAATAAGAATGAAGATAAAAAGATTTGAAATAGAGGGGGTATAATCAAAAAATAGAACAACTGAATTTTACTGTTCCATCACTCTTGTCTTTCATTGTTATTTTTTCTAATTTAAGTATTTAGTTAAATGAGGAAGTAAAGAATAAAATGACAGTTATTTTTTTCTTGTTAATGGATTTCATTGAAGATTTATTGAAGAGATTTTTGCTTATATTCATTAAAATAAAACCAAACAGTTAGAAATCAATAATACTGAGCACATATTTATTAAATTCGATTTTTTAATATCGATATGCAAATTAGCCTTTCCGTTCACACTGCAAACCGCTATTTTGTTGTATATATAAATATAATTGCATGTTATTAGTATGTAGATATGGTTACCAGTATTAATAATTTAAAATCAATTTTATTTATAATTGAGGTTAGAAAAAATAAAATCATTGAGAATGTGATGTCAATAACTAAGAGAATTGTGACTTGAGTAGTAATATAGTTTCGGTTACAGACAGAAAAACACACAATCTCCATTATAATAAGAAGATATGAAACCATACAAGTTATTAAAATATTTTTGGATTAGATCACAATATTTTGTTTGGTTGGTTTGATTTCTATGTTTAATGGCATATCAACGTTTGTGGATTATTTAATGCCAAAGATATCCGTGTAAAAAAACAGTAACGGTATTATTTAACTTATTGCTTGGGAGATAAGGGGTATCATACCTTTTCCAGGGGTAATAGTTCAAATGTGAACATGATAGTACGAGTGGAGTTCGAACTCGCTTGCTATAATGTGGTAGTTCAGCACGTTAGACATGGGGATTCCCCCTCACAATATTTGAAATCATAATTGCGAGTATGCTACTAGCACTGGATAAAATACTTCAAACTGTAAAACTGTAACAAATTATAGCACTAAGAATAGTAATTTGACTTTATAATTATTTACAAATGACGATTAGTATCCACTGTACAATTGTTTGCAAAAAAAAAAAAAAGTTGACCCACAGTTTAAAATTAAAACTTAACAAGGGTTGACATGGCAGAGAATCATCAATCCAACCAACCAACCTCCTCAGTTATTTGCCTCTCTCTCTCACACATATATATATATATATATATATATATATATACGCTCCCAATTTTCAGGTTGAGCACTCTGTTTAGAAGGGACTAATTACAAAAATTCCCCGCTTCGGCGCAAAGCTAGTCTCACTTGTTTACATGAGTTAGAGACCTCTGGTGAGTTTATTTCCGGTTTAGGAAATATAGCGATAATTCTGCCTTCTATTCTTGGCAGCTGCTTGTGGACCCACCGGTAAGAGACTTGACGAGCGAAAGTTCGTTCGGTTCTCGAACCCGACCAGAGATAGCTGCTGAAAAATAAGTATAGCTGCACTGATGAGGGGTGAAACCCCGAAACGCGCGTCTGTAGATTGCTTTATATATATATATATATATATATATATATATATATATATATATATATATATATAATCCAAAAGTCCAGAGAAGAAATATTCCTTACGACATAGGAGTTTTTTAAACAACCTGTCGCAGTTTGAGAGCTCAACGTGTGCTCTTATTATTAGAGTCACAGAGCAAATTTATAAGTAAAGAAATAACAAAAGACTTTGAGAATTTGCATTATAACCTATTTCGGGGAGCTTAGACAAAGTGTCTAATTCTCCCAGCTCATCAGATGCGAATGATGAATTCTTTATTACTTTTAAGGCATTTGAAAACAGATCAAATGCCTTAAAAGTAATAAAGAATTAATTTTTAAATATATATATATATATATATATATATATATATATATATATATATATATATAAAAGGGTTTTATAATTTGCTTGAAGCATTGTGTATGTATTGGTTTGGAGGTTGATTTTGAAGGCTATCACAATGCAGAAGAACACTGGAACTGAATTAGTTGTCGTCTTGTTATGGCATTTTTAGTTAACTAAAAATATTTAACAAAAATGGCATAACAAGACGACAACTACTTCAGTTCCAGTGTTTTTTGAAGAAGAGATTTTATCTCAAAATATTAATATTAAGAATACATCACAGGTTAACAAACAGCAACATTGTTCCCTTATTTTTTCTTTACACCTGCATTGTGATAGCCTTCAAAATCAACCTCCAAACCAATATATACACAATGCTTCAAGCAAATTATAAAACTCCCTTATATATATATATATATATATATATATATATATATATATATATGTAAAAATGGAAAAGGAATTGAATCCGACAATATGAGGAAAATGAGTAAAGAAAAGAAAAGTAAATGGATAAAATGAATTTAATCGATCACTTACATCAGAGTGAATATTTATTTTTATGAAAAAATTCGTTGGGAAAAAATAAAAAACAACAAAGATTTTTGGAAATATTCGAAAATCGAATTTTTTTAAATTTGGAACGCTGAGAAATAGCTAAGATAGACCGTTATGATTAGGATATTTGTTTGTTTTTTTAGTTTTTTAGGGGTTATGTAACAATAAAAAACTATTTTGTACCATGGTATACTCTGGTAAGTTGGAATTAGGATGATTTTAAGTTGAACAATTCTTCTACAGCGGAATGTTAGAGTTTTCAGGTTCAAATTGAGAGATCGATGCTCAAGATTATTGAAAAAAGCATTATAAAGGGAAATACTTAAAAATCGGCCATTTTTGTTTATAGATAACTGAGTGTAGAAATAGAACAATAACCGCAAAATGGCCAATTTTTAAGCCTTTTTCTTTAGCATATATATATATATATATATATATATATATATATATATATATATATATATATATATAAGTCATCCAGAGACACGTGTTTCGAAGTTTACTTTATAAGTGCGGCTCGACTTTTTAACAGCTAACTCTAGCCAGGATCGAAACTCATCAGAATTTTCGTCTGCCAAGTCCCTTACCCTTGCAACTATTAGCGGCTGTTCAGTATATGTATATACTATAAATATAATATGTATAAATATTATATTTATATATACTATATTTATAATATATATACATAATATACATAATATATATACATGATATATATATATATATATATATATATATATAGAGAGAGAGAGAGAGAGAGAGAGAGAGAGAGAGAGAAAGAAAGAAAGAATTAGAAAGAAAGAGAGAGAGAGAGGTAGGCGAGAGAAAGGGAGAGAAAAGAAGTGAGATGAACAAACAATGAACATAGATAAATATGGACATATTTATATATATATATATATAGAAATGTGGGGTATTTTTCGTTTCATTCAGTCCCCCCCCTCAACACCGAGTGAATATACTGTCAATAATAGCACGAATGTAGTCAAAAAAATTTATAAAAATTGGGCAAAATTAAGGGACAAATGCTAAGAATGTTAATTGTTTGTAACTAATGGAACAGCAGACAAGAACTCGTCTGTCTGTAAAATCACTAATGGGAGATATTTATGTAGGATCGTGCGAACCAATCAGAACGCACGTCCCTAAGTGCTAAAGGTCACCGCTAGTTGATTAGATTCCAGATATATGGTCGCTCGACTGATTATGTCGACGAAGTTCAAGTCGTGTTGTGGAGGAGTTGTGTATAAAATTACCACACGATATTTCTGTCTGCGCCTGTAGACTTCCATTCGCTCACTTATATGAATGCATAAATAGGCATGTAGAAGACAATACCCATGAAAAACGCACACGTGTACGAACGCATTTAACAGACACACACATAAACACATATATTCTCACTCACTATCTCTCGCTATCTCTCTCACTCGCTATCTCTCTCTCTCTCTCACACTCGCTATCTCCCTCTCTCTCTCTCTCGCTATCTCTCTTTCTCTCTCTCTCTCTCTCTCTCTCTCTCTTTCTCTCTCTCTCTCTATATATATATATATATCATTTTTTTCTTATTTAAGGGTTTCGCGTATGGTTCGCATATTTTTGTTATGAAATAAAAAGTACTGTGTTTTTCTTTGGGCAAAAAGGATAGTATGAATCCAAGTTCAAATAATCTAATGATTAAGAAATACTGTTGACATATCAATTGTATTCAAAGTGTAGGTTCTACGGCAATATATATTTATATATACTAGCAAATATATGCACCCTCCGGGTGCAAGTATTTAAGTTTTAGTATAATAAAATATCATATTAAATTAGAAAGGCTAATAAAACTGAATAAGTATGCAGATAAAAGATTTGGAACAGAGGGGGTATGATTAAAAAATAGAACAACTTCGAAACTAACTCTTCCATCATTTACCATTACTCCCGTCTATCATTGGTAAATTTTCCTAATTTAACTCTTTAGTTAAAATAGGAAGTAAGGAATAAATTTACAGTTATTTCTTCTTGTTAATGGATTTCTTTTAAGATTTATCCCAAGATTGTTGCTCATATTCAATAAGATAAAACCAAACAATTAGAAATCCATAATACTAAGCATATATTTATTAAAATCAAATTTTTAAGATCAATATGCAAATTAGCCTTCCAATTCACACTGTAAACCGCTATTTTGTTGTATATATAAATACAATTGCATGTTAATAGTTTGTAGATATGGTCAACAGTCTTAATGATGTAAAATAATTTTATTAATAACTGAAGTTTAAATTAAAAATAAAATCATGGAGAATGTGGTATAAATAACAAAAGGAATTGTGACTTGATTAGTAATATAGTTTCGGTTACAGACAGACAAACCCACAATCTCCATTATAATAAGATATACATATATATATAATTTAATATACCAAGCGTGTTGGTAGGTCCTTGCGGAGAGAAAAAAACCCAGCAGAAAGTTTGATTGTAAAAATATACTACCAAACATCAACCAGGAAGAACAAATTTTTTGAAAAAAAGAAAAGACCAAGATATTCGTACCAACAAAAAATAATCTATTGGTACAGTATTTGGCCAAAAGAAAAAACAATTTATATGTATATATATGTATATAAGATATATATATATATATATATATATATATATATATATTCATATAACCGCTAGGAGAAGCTAATATGTAAAAAGTGCTCGATACCTAAGTAGAGCCAAGTAATAAAGATAATCTAATGAGTCAGACGAACCTACTATTAGTTTCGCATAAAGCTCTTCAGGGCTAAAATCTGAAAAGAGTCAGATTTTAGCCCTGAAGAGCTTTATGCGAAACTAATAGTAGGTTCGTCTGACTCATTAGATTATCTTTATTACATATATATATATATATATATATTATATATATATATATATATATATATATATATATATATGATAAGTGTAAAATACTTCTTAAACACTAGTCTATTTAACTTGGACACACAGCATCCTTTCATGCTTAAAAAAAACACTAATTTTATTTTATAACACACACACACATATATATATATGTATGTATATGTATATATATATATATATATATATATATATATACATATATATATATATATATATACATATATACATATACATATATATATATATATATGTGTGTGTGTGTGTGTGTGTGTGTGTGTGTGTGTGTGTGAAGAAAGGAAGTGAATCCGACGGTATGTAATATATCAAGAAAAATGAAAAAAAAACACAGGTCCAAATGGGTTAAGTGGTGTGTTTATTGTCCGACTAAAAAAAATGCACAATGTTTCCTTTCAATACACACACTTACAGCGCCACATACTCACGCCATAAAATAGAATATTTGATGTCATATTTCAAAACCTTCTCCTTTTTACAAACTTCAAAAACATTTTTTAAACAGACTGAGTGACAAGGATTACCACTCGCTTTTATCATTATTCTGTGATAAATAATTTCTTATCTTATGCCCTGAAGATGATCTAATTAATAGATCGAAACACTGCAGCGTCGGCCAATAAACTCACCACTTAACCCATTTGGACCTGTGTTTTTTTTCATTTTTCTTGATATATTACATACCGTCGGATTCACTTCCTTTCTTCACACACACACACACACACACACACACACATATATATATATATATATATATATATATATATTATATATAATATATATAGTTGTTCAAATTTATTGAAAAGAATTTTAGAATAATTATTCTTTTTAAGAAAAAAAAAGTTTATTGGAATCAGAGGAAGCATAAAATAAACACATGTAAATAGTATTAAAAAATTGTGAACCAAAAATTCAAACAAACTAAGATGAACGGGTCTTTTTATTTACCTCTACGAAATTCTGTCTCGAAATGATTCGAATAAATATTGAATCTAATTTTGTCTGTTGGTTTTCCGGTTTTAGATATGATTTAGGTTATATTTCAATTAGACATGAAAAAACAAAAAACAACTGAATGGTTTTATAGATTTTAGAGTTGCAAAATAAAATAAATTATTAATAATTATTAACTAAAGAAGAATTTGGCTTATATATTTAAATTTAAACTTGTGTGTGTGTATATATATATATATATATATATATATATATATATATATATTCTCTCTCAAGAAAATGGTCACCATTGAAGCAAGAATTCAATCCAACGGCCTAAAGAAGGTCTAACAGACCGACACGTTGCAACGTCGACATTACTACCTACAATAAACATCCGTTTTCTACAACATCCCGTGTTTGTCTACCCTTCTCCACAAATATATATATAAGTATGTTATAATATATTAATAATTTGAAGGCAATTACAATGCGTATAAAAAATAAAAACAAAAAGATTTTTTTTTGTCTAAAAAACAAATAAACAACATCTTTTTGTTTTTATTTTTATACGCATTGTAATTGCCTTCAGATTATTAATATATATATATATATATATTTTGTGTGTGTGTGTGTGTGTGTGTGTGTGTGTGTGTGTCGCAATCGTACTTCTGCTACTTTTAGTTCTTCTGTGGTACTCCATTTCTTGTCTGATCGTATATTAATACCCGACTTTTGTGTCACTCGAGTCTTTATATTGCATTTCTGTTCTTGGCCTGGCCCCAATATACCCTTCTGCAGATGGAACGTGAGAACCGGAAGGCAATAGAAGTCCCCCTTCCGGTTTAAGGATACTAAGTAAGTAACTTAGCAGTTAGAAGTTAGAAGCCAAGCTAGCAAGATATAAGGATCCGCGCGCATTGTCTGGTCTGGGGATTAATGAATAAAGTAACATCAACATAAATCGAAGTCTTGTGTTTATTACTAAAAACTAACAATGACACAAGGCTTCTGATAACAAGAAACCCCAACAGAAACCAGACCCGGAATCCTCAACAGAAGACCAGACGAGACCTTAGAAGATATACCAGACCAAGATAGATGATAGACGATCAGGACTAAAGCCAGCCAGAAGAATAGACGACAGAGTAAGAATTAAAGAAAGGTATATAACGTTATATGCTGATTTGGCTTAGTGAAAAGACCAGTATATAACATATACCTATTTAGTGCCGGTAAAGAAGGCGCTATGCAACAAGAGCTATTGCGATTGTTCACTATATAAAAAGTATAATTTGTATCATCACTCCCGCATACTCACACCTTCTCTCTCTCTCTCTCTCTCTCTCTCTCTCTCTGTCTCTGTCTCTCTCTCTCTCTCTCTTTTCCCTGCTCTCTTTCTTTCTTTCTTTTTTCCTCCATTTATTTCTTTAAAATAAAAACGGAATCGTCCATTATTTAGCTGAGGTGATGACATTTATTACAGATGAGATCTCAGTGGATACTCAACACCAAAAAACAAGGATTTAGATTTTTGCATTTTATCTTGAACGATTTGGACGGTCCCATTTTCATTCAGCGGTAGAGATGATAACGGTCGTACTTTTAAGGAACCCGAGTATCAATATACAGTGTGTGTGTATAAAGTCAGTATGTACTTGAAAGAATTTAAAATCTTAAAGTCCACACGGATTTTTTCTCACCCTGTATAGATACTATTTTAATACTCTGTACATTATGAGTCACACAACAGGAGAGTTCAACGATTAATACGTAACTCTGTTGACTAGAGAAGTAAAAAAAAAAGTACGTGGGCCGACAGAAAAAAAAGTGCTTGAAATATGTGTACATGCTACTATAGCAATACAGATCTAAAACTTAAAATATTTAAAGTATGTACTCGACTTAGCTCAGTCAGTATATATATATATATATATATATATATTTACCAACCCTTCCGCACGAGCAGGATGTGACACAAGGTCAATTTCTTAAGCGGAGTTTAACAGGTTTGAATTCAGAGTTTTCCTTCTCCTAGACCGGTTGCCTAACCAAGGTTAAAGAGCCCAGTCTGCCCTACTATTTACCCATAGCTGGAGGGAGAGTAGGATTCATACCTTTCCCAAGGGTATTAGCGCTAAGTGAAATGCAATTACCACGTCCAGGATTTGAACTCGGGGCGACGAGTCCATTTCCTATGACTTTAACCATTACACCACGCGCTTCCTAGCTCAGTCAGTATAGCATCCACCTAGGTAATCGTTAAGTTCCGGGTTCAATAAAGGGGGTCGCCAATTAAGCGTGTGATTATTTATTTGGGTTGACGACACTCGTCAGAAATAATAATAAAATCAAACAAACAAACAAACGCGGCGATATTATTCTAATTTCTGTATATTATGAGTTTATTTGTCTCATACCCCACCTGTATGGACTGGGCACAAGGCTCCGTTTTAATACTCTTTACATTATGAGTCAAACAACAGGAATGTTCAACGATTAATACGTAACTCTGCTGACTAGAGAAGTAAAAAAAAAAAAAATTAAAAAAAAACACGTGGGCTGACAGAAACTTAAAAAAAACAACAACAACAAAGAAATATCGTTGTTTTTGGAAAACATGTTTTGAAAATTAGAAAATGTGTTGATCTCTTCAGTAGACATATTGGAGTAATCTTTCATCCATGTTGGCGTTATGAACCTTTTTCTGTAGGGAACATTTACAACAAAAGGAGACCGGGGATTAAATACCGAAACAGTCTCGTCCAGGATTCGAAATCGCGTCGACGATTCCATTCCCTACGAATCTAACCATTACACACGCGCCTCCACACACACACACACACACACACACACATATATATATATATATATTCTCTCTCTCTCTCTCTCTCTCTCTCTCTCTCTCCATACACATCACACACAGAGAAACACAGACACAGACAAAGACACAAAGACACACACACACACACACACACATATATATATATCTTATTATAATGGAGATTGTGTGTTTTTCAGTCTGTAACCGAAACTATATTACTACTCAAGTCACAATTCCCTTAGTTATTTACGCTACATTCTTCATGATTTTATTTTTTATTTAAACCTCAATTATTAATAAAATTGTTTAATATTATTTATACTGTTGACCATATCTACATACTAACAACATGCAATTATATTTATATATACAACAAAATAGTGGTTTACAGTGTGAATGGGAAGGCTAATTTGCATATTGATATTGAAAATGTGATTTTAATAAATATGTGCTTAGTATTATTGATTTCTAATTGTTTGGATTTATTTTAATGAATATAAGCAAAAATCTCTTCAATGAATCTTAAATGAAATCCATTAACAAGAAAAGATAACTGTCATTTTATTCTTTACTTCCTCTTTTAACTAAATACTTAAATTTAAAAAATAACAATGAAAGACGAGAGTGATCGAAGAGTAAGTTTCAGTTGTTCTATTTTTCGATTATACTCCCTCTGTTTCAAATCTTTTTATCTGCAGTCTTATTTAGTTTCCTTAGCCTTTCTAATTTAAAATAATATTTTATTACATTAAAACTTAAATACTTGCACCTGGAAGGTGCATATATTTGCTAGTATATATAAATATATATATATATATATATATATATATATATATATATATATATATATATTATAATAATAAAAGAAAAAGAATAAAGACTATTTTGCAGACATTATATATATATATATATATATATATATATATATATATAAGAGGAAATTATATTAAGATAGTGTTTGAAAAATTGATACATGCTACTATAGCAATACAGATCTAAAACTTTAAATATCTAAAGTATGTACTCGGTTTAGCTCCGGCAGTATAGCATCCACCTAGGGAATCGTTAAGTTCCGGGTTCAATAAAGGGGGTCGCCAATTAAGCGCATCATTATGTATCTGAGTTGACGACACTGGTCAAACAAACTCGGCGAATAAGGAAAACAACATCAGACAATCAGGATTTACAATTTTGTATTTCACCTTGGACTGTCTCATTTCTAACCAGGATATGTTGCAAGATGATAACGGTTGTACCTTACAGGAACACGAGTATTTGAATCAGGCAACGAGTTCAACAATTAATACGTACTTCTGCTGACTAGAGAAGAAGAAAACAGAACTGAAACTGAAAAATAAATAAATAAATGATTGAATAATAAATAAAAATATCGTAGGTGTTGGAAAAGATGTTTTGAAAAAAAAAGAAAAAAAGAAATGTGTTGATCTCTTCAGTAAATTTAGTGGGGTACTCTTTCATGCATGTTGGCGTTTTGAACTTTGTCTGCAGGAATTACAGGTGGAACAATTACCACAAAGGAAGAACGGTGATTAAATAGCGAAACGTTATGATAAAAGCAGCCGGGAAGAACATACTGATTCAAATACCGTGTGGAATACGGATAAGGACATATTTGAGAAACATTTCCTCTTGTTCACTCTCACATTCTCTCCGGTTAAGAATACGCTAACCGTATCCCTTGCAGGAGAATGATACCCCACAAAAAATGTGTGTATTAGGTAGGGCACTGAACTGCATCTGATGATGAGGATTATGTTCTGGAGACCTGGGAAATGTGGAATAGCCCTTCAGTGTAATTACTCCCAGGTCCACTCTTAGACAGAGTGGTAGTGTCTTTTAGAGCACTATTTATGGTTAAATTGTTTTCAGAACTGGAGCTTCAATATCAGATGCAGTTGGAAGTCATAATCAGTACATTCCCTTTTTAGGAGGGGAGCCACGCCTCTCTGCAGAGGATGAAGTCAGCGTATTCTAAGCTCCAACAACACCACACACACACACACACACACACACAGATATATATATATATATATATATATATATACATAAAAAGGTCTACGGGGCGGCCTAAAGTCGGTATCAGCCAGTCAACGAGGGAGTCTATCCCCTTTTCACTAGCGCTAGACCAAGGAGATTGTTTTTAGCATCTGAGGTGGAACGCCACACCTTCCAACAAGCTCCTTACTTTACCGCACATATCCCTGTGCTACTCATACGCTGAGTTGGCAGGGACCGGTATCGAACTAGGAACCTTGTGATTTCTAGCCGAACGCTCTACCGACTGAGCTAACATCGATGTATAAATAGAAGAATATATAGATATGTATATTAGTATAAAAGATTAATAAAAAAAA
>CM042144.1:1996402-2033902 GCA_023376005.1 Doryteuthis pealeii | reverse complement strand
AGTATTCATTACCAACCCAACCTCCGCATTCTTGACTAAACTTAGACTTTCTCTATCAAACAAGAGGAAATACATAGAAACTCCAATATAAGGCTCTAACTGCATCAGCATGTATATAGCAATCCCACAGAGTCTGGTGGTATTGCGAGATACTGCTGGGGCACTCTGGGTTAGTTTTAATGATGCTTCAGCCCTGAACATGCCTGAACCCAGAGTCATCATCTTGGATCCAATACTGCTGTTCAAACAGCAGTCGTTGTATGGATTTATTAGAACATGTTTTTTAAATTATGAAGCTGAAAACGCATGTTACATAATTATTTCCCTAATACGATTTTGAAAATTCAATTAACATCGAATTGTTGATACCCTAACTCTACTGAACAGTGCATAGAATGTGTATGTGCGTCATGTTGTTCAGAGGATTATTAATCGGCTGGTCACGTCAAGCCTTAGTACCTACTTGATTGTCCCGACCGTATTGCTCTTATGGCAAAGCCCCAACCCTTTTATCGTTTATATGTTAGAAGGCCAGGGCTCAGGGTCTTAGTGTACTGGGTAGGACGTTAAACTGCACCTGATATCGAGATTCCTTAACTGCCATTAATCCATGGTCCACTCTGTTCCAGAGGAGTAATAATACCTGTAAGGGTCCCATCTATGGATTAAAAATAAAACGATGGGTTTAAAATATGTGTTTTTAAAATTGGATTTAGAAATAAAGTTTAATAATTGAAAAGAATGAATAAAACAAAAAGGTCTTCGGCATAAAATAACCCAAGGTTTGACATGCCGTAAAATCCAACCTACCGACCAAGAACGCCAACGCCGGAGGAAAAAGCACAAAATTCATCTGTTCTACTCCCAGCAATGAAAGCCGGTGTTTGTGGTTTTTGTGGTGTAATGGTTATCGTCGTAGGAAATGGACACGACGAGACGAGTTCAAATCCTGGACGAGGCTGTTTGCATTTCACATAACGCTAATACCCTTGGGAAAGGTATGAATCTAATCATTATCCCCCAGCTATGAATGAATAGTAAGGCAGACTGGACTCTTTAAGCTTGGTATAACTATTGTAGGAGAAGGAAAATTGAATTAAAATCTGTTAAACTCCGGTTCAAAATTGACCTTGTGTCACGTCCTGCTCTTGCCGCGTAAATAGCACTCCCAGCAATGGGAAAATAGTAGAGCAGGATGGGTTATCTATCCTTGGTAAGGCAATCATTTTAGGAGAATTAAAACTCTGAATTCAAACCGGTTGAACTCCGCTTAGAAATTGACCTTTTGTCACATCCTGTCGGTGGCGAAGAGGTTTGCTAAATTCATGCATACTACTAATTGACGTTTTATAGCTGTTGCTACGATAAATTTCAAAATAAAAACAGATCATACAAGTGAAAATGGCTGTTGACGTTTCGCTAATGCCCTTGAGAAAAGCATCTACCCATTTCTTCTCTCCCCCCAGCTGTGGGTAATTAATTGAGTAGATTGCGTTTTTTAACATTTATTAAGCGTGTATTATTTGGATAATTCGGTCTATTGTCCACATCTTCATTGTTATCTGTACAATATTTCGGCCGATGTGACCACCGGTCTTCTTCAAGTATTACTTGTCGGACTCTGGAACTTTCTCGGACTCGGGAACCTTCTTTTCGGACTCTGAAACCTTCTTACCGTAATCGGTAACCTGCTTGTCGTAATCGGGAGCCCTCACGGAACTTTGAACCTAACCCTTTATTCAGTACACGGGGTATCCTGCTCTCATTCTGCTAACCATAGCCAGGGTACAGGTGTTACGCTGTGTTAATTATTATTCTATGTTACTGCTGCCCCTGAAAACCATCAGTGCTCCGCTTATAAATTGACCTTGTGTCACATCCTGCTCGTAGAGGAGGGGTTGGGCAAATACATGCAAAAAGTGTTGAATTGTTAATATCTAGAGTAATGGTTAGGGTAGTAGGAAATGGACTCGTCGACCCGAGTTCAAATCCTGGACGAGACTGTTTGTATTTCATATAACGCTAATACTCGTGGGAAAGGTATGTATCCAACTACTCTCCCTCCAGCTATGGGTAAATAGTAGGACAGACTGGATTCTTTAAACATGGTTACGCAACCAGTCTAATAGAAGGAAAATTATGAATTCAAACACCGCTCAACAAACTGACCCTGTGTCACATCCTACCCGTGCGGTGAGGTTCGTATATATATATATATATATATATATATATATATATATATATATAGAGAGAGATAGTTAAAATCCCCTTCGCATTTTGTGGGTGAGGATATCGCTGAGCGATTAACTGTCCGACTGCTGCTGAATCGATCGGAGTTCTCTCCCTGATGTAGGTAGCTCACAAAATGACTAGCCACACTGAAGAGACTTGATAAGTCGAAACACGTGTCTTTGAATGACTATATATGATCCCCATTCTCCTGAGGTTGAGCATTTTTTGGGGAGAGGGGGTGATTTCGCTGGTGACTCCCAGCTAAACCCTAAATGCAACACTCTCCTATAAAAGGGATGGAGCACTCTATGGCGGCCTTTATATACATACAGATGTGCGTATTAAAACAGTTGAAACCCCTTTGCATTCTGTGGGTGAGGATATGGCCGAGCCGTTTCGCTGTCCGACTGCTGCTGAATCGATCGAAGTTCTAACCCGGTTGTAGGTAACTCACAAAATATCTAACCACACTGATGAGTCAAAACACGTGTCTGTGGATGACTATATATATATATATATATATATATATATATATATATATATATATAAAAACGAGCAAAAAAAATTTTCTATTTCAATATGCCCTGAGCGGGGAATTGTTTGTTTTATAGTATTAAAAATAAATAAAAAAATAATAATAAATTCCCTTTAAAAAAAAAATTAGAGAAAGTAAATTTAAAAGAAAAAGAAAAAAAATATCTTAAATAAATGATTTCAAGCGTCCCGCAATTTAACAACTCACGGATTTCAGCGGAACTACACGATCTCTACCGAATTTGAAATCTTAACGGAAGATTACGATCTCTTCTAAATTTCAAATCTCCATCAACTCAACGTCATTAGAACCAAGTTGACTTTAAAAAACACAGGTGGAACATTAAGAATACTTCAATAAATATGTTTTTCAACATGAATCTGCATTATTTTGCCTTCAAAAAAAAAAATATATATCTTATTATAATGGAGATTGTGTGTTTTCTGTCTGTAACCGAAACTATATTACTACTCAAGTCACAATTCCCTTAATTATTTACGTCACATTCTCCATGATTCTATTTCTATTTAAACAATCAATAATAAAATGTTTATATTAATACTGTTGGCCTTACCTAAATACTAATAACTGCAATTGTTTTTATATTACAAAAAAATACCAGTTTTCAGTGTAAACGTAAAGCTAATTTGCATATTGATATTAAAAAACTGATTTTAATAAAAATGTGCTTGGTATTATTGATTTCTAATTGTTGGTTTTATCTTAATGAATATGAGTAAAATCTCTTCAATAAACCCTAAAAGAAATAAAAACAAGAAGAAATACTTTTATTCTTACTTCCTATTTAACTAAATAGTTAAATTATGAAAATTTGCATTGAAAAACGGAAGTGATGAAAGAGTAAGTTTCAGTTGTTCTATTTTCGATTATACCCCCTCCGTTTCAAATCTTTTTATTTGAATTCTTAATTTGTTTCATTAGCCTTTCTGATTTTAACCTAATATTTTTATTACATTTAAACAATACTTGCACCCGGGGTGCATATATTTGCTAGTATATATAGTGTTGATTCAAAATTCAGATCCTATATTTTCTATTTTCGTGATATATTTAACCAAACACACTACTCCAAGATCCCTCAGTTGAATTTTAAGAGCGATCAATAAACTTGAACTGATTCTGTTCACACGTATTTTGTTCTTTTTTTTTTCCACGCGGTTATATGATATCAATTTTTCCAATCTATTACAAATAATTTGCACACAGTTGTTTGGTTTCATTTAATTAACAATAATCCTTAGTCAACAAATATAACTTCTAGCTACTATTCTTAACTAGCAGAGCTACCCGGCGTTGTCCGGGATATAAAAAAAGTTATTTTCAGTATATTAACAGAAAATACTTCCTTTCAAATTATGTAGAGAAGACATAGGCTACAAATTTATCATTATTCATACTAGCAAATATATGCACCCTCCGGGTGCAAGTATTTAAGTTTTAATGTAACAAAATGCCGTATTAAATTAGAAAGGCTAATGAAACCAAATAAGAATGCAGTTAAAAAGATTTGAAACAGAAGGAGGTATAATCGAATAAATAGAACAACTGAAACTTACTCTTCTATCACTCTCGTCTTTCATTGTTATTTTTTCTAATTTAAATATTTAGTTAAAAGAGGAAGTAAAGAATAAAATGACAGTTATTTTTTCTTGTTAATGGATTTCGTTTAAGATTTATTGAAGAGATTTTTGCTTATATTCATTAAGATAAAACCAAACATATAAATCAATAATACTAAGCACATATTTATTAAATTCACATTTTATATAATATGCAAATTAGCCTTCCCGTTCACACTTTAAACCGCTATTTTGTTGTATATATAAATATAATTGCATGTTGTAGTATGTATCTGTCAGTGGCTTCGCCCTGATCGATCCCAGGGGGCATCCCCCCAGGCAACACCTGCCCCCTGATTTAAAGGGCAGGGCTGGGTTTATTGCCCAGTGCCTGAGGCGCCCCTTGAGGGGAATGCCGACGGGATCGACGCAATTTTTCAACTGCCCCATGGGCTTCGGCTCGTGGGTGTCCCACGTAATAGGGACTTGTGCCTGACCCGTACAAGTGGGGTACGCGGTAAATATCGTATCTCCGGCCCACAGTGGCTTCGGCCCCTGGATCTTTACAAGTTAATAGCGTCGATCCCAGGGGGCCATCCCCCCAGGCAACACCTGCCCCCTCGATTTAAAGGGGCAGGGCTGGGTTTATTGCCCAGTGCCTGAGGCGCCCCCCTTGAGGGGGAATGCCGACGGGATCGACGCAATTTTTCACCTGCCACCATGAGCTTCGGCTTGTGGGTGGTCCCACGTTAATAGGGACTTTGTGCCTGATCCGTACAAGTGGGGTACGCGGAAAATATCATGTAGCTCCGGCCCATGGTCCAGTGGCTTCGGCCCTGGATCTTTACGATAATAGCGTCGATCCCAGGGGGCCATCCCCAGGCAACACCTGCCCCCTTGATTTAAAGGGGCAGGGCTGGGTTATTGCCCAGTGCCTGAGGTGCCCCTCTTGAGGGGAAATGCCGACGGGATCGACGCAATTTTTCACCTGCCACCCCATGAGTCTCGGCTTGTGGTGGTCCACGTTAATAGGGACTTTGTGCCTGACCCGTACAAGTGGGGTACTCGGTAAATATCGATATGGTCAACAGTGGCTTCGGCCTCTGGACCATTGATATAATTAACGGCGTCGATCCCAGGGGCCATCCCCCAGGCAACACCTGCCCCCTCGATTTAATGGGGCAGGGCTGGGTTTATTGCCCAGTGCCTGAGGCGCCCCCCTTGAGGGGGAATGCCGATGGGATCGACGCAATTTTTCACCTGCCACCCCAGTCTCGGCTTGTGGGTGGTCGCACGTTAATAGGGCCTTGTGCCTGACCCGTACAAGTGGGGTACGTGGAAAATTATGCAGATATGGTTAACAGTATTAATAATATAAAACAATTTTATTAATAATTAGAGGTTAAAATAAAAATAAAATCATTTAGAATGTGATATCAATAACTAAGGGAATTGTGACTTGAGTAGTAAGATAGTTTCGTTTACAGAGAGAAAAACACACAATCTCTATTATAAGATTTCATATAAAAATGTATAATATATTTATGTTTAAATATGTAATGTAACACAGTTTAGCAGCGGTTTTTCCTAAAGAATATTTCAGTAAAACGTTGTAACAGCTTTTGTCAAATAGGTATGATACATATTAACTCATCTAGTATCGAAAGCGAGAATTTTTTTTTTAATTAGATATGCTTAATATTTTTAAAATAATTTTTCGGCATTTGAGTTTAGTCAAAAATGATTTTGATTTTTTAACAATTAAAAGAACTTGTCAATTGTTAACTGCATGGAATTTTCGTCGGAATTAAAACATCACAAAGGAAATGGTGTTAAAATTTGTGCAACAGAGAGATTAAATAAATAGATCCTTTATCTATACTCATATATAGATTGATGAAAATTATTTTTATATATTGGTTTTATTGTATTTTGTTCTTTCTGTATTCTTGTTATATATATATATATATATATATATATATATATATATATATATATATATATATATATATATAATATATATATAATATATATATATATATATATATATATATATATATATATATATATATATATAATATATATATATATATATATATATATATATATATATATATATATATATAATATATATATATATATTATATATATATATATATATATATAATAACATATATATATATATTATATATATATATATATATATATACTAGCAAATATATGCACCCTCCGGGTGCAAGTATTTAAGTTTTGATATAATAAAATATCATATTAAATTAGAAAGGCTAATGAAACTGATAAGAATGCAGATAAAAAGATCTGCAACAGAGGGGGTATAATCGAAAAACAGAACAACTTTGAAACTAACTATTCCATCATTTTCCATTACTCCCCTCTTTCATTGGTAAATTTTCCTAATTTAACTATTTAGTTAAAATAGGAAGTAAAGGATAATATTACAGTTATTTCTTCTTGTAAATAAATTTCTTTAAGATTTATCCACGAGATTGTTGTTTATATTTCTTAAGATAAAACCAAACAATTAGAAATCAATAATAACAAGCACATATTTATTAAAATAAAATTTTAAATATCAATATGCAAATTAGCCTTCTCGTTCAAACTGTAAACCGCTATTTTGTTGTATATATAAATACAATTTCATGTTATTAGTACGTAGATATGGTCAACAGTATTAATAATGTAAAACAATTTTATTAATAACTGAAGGTTTAAAACAATGAAATCATGGAGAATTTGACGTAAATAATTAAGGGAATTGTGACTTGAGTAGTAATATAGTTTCGGTTTCAGACACAAAAAACACAATCTCCATTATAATAGATATATTATATATATATATATATATATATATATATATTCTATTATTGTTCTTGTTAGCTTTTTTTATTATTTCGAACGATTTATTTTGAAATGGGTGATATGAAAATTCGGCGGATAAGCCCCATCAAATAATCAGGATTTACGTTTTTGCATTTCTTCTTGGACGGTTCATTTTTAATCAGTATGTTTATTGCAAGATGATAACGATATAATTTTGTAGGACACGCGTATTGATATAGAGATATAAATAATTCAGAGGCATATGGTATCACGTATTCTATCTCATCTATTAATAATGGAGATTCGCTTCCGGTTTTTGACTGTAACAAAAATTACGTCACTGCTTACGTCATATTACCCAAAATCATCGTAACATAGAATAAATACACTTAAAATTTGAACATGCAACATAAGACAGTCCTCATTGTTTTTTAAAACAAGTTTTAATAAATACATGGCTGGTATTATATATCTATATATAGTTTGTTTTATTTTAATACATATTTAAAATTTACATTTCAAATTGTTTTATTTTTTAATCCTTCAATGAATTTGATGATTATACTTACTTAGGGTACAAACTCGCTGACATTGAATTCTTTACTCCAACCCTCAGGCAATATGTTTCAAAAATCTATTTTTACATCGGCCGGAGGGAATTTTTTGTTTTGTACTAGTGTTAATAATTTTCAAATATAGCGTGTCCATGGGTTATTAACCTATTTCTAGAAATTATTAGTAAATTTCTTGAAATTTCTATAGATTATTAATCCATTTTCTAAGTAAAATGTGTTCCCATTAATTATTAATTCAATTCTATTAATTTGTGTGGGTTTTTTTTTTTGGGGGGTCTATTAATTGGTAACCCTTTCTAAAAATTATCAATCCATTTCTATTTCAAACACAGTTATATTTTGATTTACAGTTAGGGATGCCAACCTGAAAAATAAATAAACCGATTTTACATATAAATCTCCTGTTACCAGAAAAGCTATGCTCTGTTTAAAAGCTTATAAATCGCACTAAATATTTTTTTAATACGGATATCGAATTACCATATCATCTTCGCTTTTTTCACGGGCGCACCAACACTGTCAATTCCTCAGCAGTTCTCCCCAGAAAACCTTTTCGTTTGTGCAGGGCAGTTCTCTGGTAAGGCAATTTTGGAGCAGCATCGTTTGAAACTGGGTCGTTCTCTTGGGCTATTGAACCGGCTTTTTTCCAGTAAAAAAAAAAAAATAAATAAATAAATAAAAAATATAAAAAGTTTGCCTTTTCTTTTCTGTTGACAGGCTAATACTCGCTAAGTGGTAATCTTTCATAGGATGACGTTTCAATATGACCCCCGAGGGGTAGGCCGACGACCTGGTGAGGGGTGGGTAGTTAAGTGAGTTTTGTCTCACACTTGGGATTTACTTTCTGTTTTTTTTTTTTCTGTGAGGAGGGACATTAAATACAATGACACTAATAACAATTTAGAGAATTGTTTTAGACAGTTGTTTCACTCGTGACGAATAATTTCGTATTGTTTATTTATATTTGATTTACTTGTGTTGGTATTCGTAACATTTAGCTAAAACAACTATTTATACGCAGGATGGTTTCCACGCTAAACCGGTACATTCTTCGACCCAAAGTAATGCCCATTATCCGCGGGGGTTACGCTCCAAGAACTTCAACTGATTCCTGAACCAACCTATTCACACATACCATTTAACAAGAACACACTTCATAATATTTTATAAAACTTTATTTCCTTCTACACATAAAGAGACCAGTTTGGCTCAGTCGGTAGAGCACTCGCCTAAGAATCGCAAGGTTCCTGGTTCAATACTAGGTCTCGTCAGAGTTTGACAGATTGAGTAATCTGATCTGTGCGGAAAATGTGTGGCGGTCCTTTTTATAAAAAAAATCTCCCAGGTCTAGCGCTAGCAAAAAGAGGATAATCTCCCTCGCTGATACCGAAAATAGGTCAATCCGCCCACAACAACTTTTATACCAAAATATATAATTTCTAGTGGAATTAATTATACAAAGTAGATACAATTAGGCATTATTATTTATATATATATATATATATATATATATATATATCAGTCTGTCCATACCTATCTAGCAATCTCTCTCTCTATTTCTATATTATATATATATATATATATATATATATAGGTGTGTTGTGTGTGCGTGAGAGAGAGAGAGAGAGAGAGAGAGAGAGAGAGAGAGAGAGAGAGATGAACAGAGATAGATAAATATATATACTTAGATATATAGGTTATTCATCTATCTCTGTCGCTATTCATACATGTTCCTTTTCTACTTCCTATTCCCCCCTCTCTCTCTCTCTCTCTCTCTCTCTCTCTCTCTCTCTCTCTCTCTCTCTCTCTCAACACACACACACACACACACACAACAAATTTTACTTTGAAGGTCTAGGAAAAAAAACATTCTGCTCTTACATTTTTTTTAAATGTTTAGTTGGTTGGATACCGAAGACATGTTTGATTTCGTTCTTGTTGGGTATTCAATTTTGTTAAACACTTTTTTAAACTCATTTTTTATCTATTTAACCCATAGATGGAACCCTAACAGGTACTACCATACCGGATCAGGGTTGATCTCGGAATAATGGGTTTAAAGGGATAATCTGCACTCTCTAGAGCTCCAGATTTGGAACCTCAGCACTAGATGCAGTTTAATTTTATATCCAGGACACTAAGACCACTGCCACTGCCTTCAAACACAGCTGATAAAAAGGGTTTGGGGTTTGTCATGAGAACAATAAGTTTGGGATAATCATATAGGTTTTAAAGTTTGACCGGGCCAGACGATTGATCAGCGGGGGACCTCTCCGAGCTCCTGTCTAAACTAAGGGCCAAAGTAGAGTGTTGCATGTCATGGACTGCTCAGACACTACGACTCCATCCTAAAAGCATCACGGGTCACCACCCACAGCCAACAGGTGAGCACACTGGGGGAATTATACCCGTCTGCAGAGGTGCAGTCGGTGTGTTCTACTGCCCCAGCCGACAATGCGGCTTGCATTACGATTAGTGTATCCCCCGTAGATGGGGTAAAACTCATCCCCCTAAAAAGTGGGTGTACTAGGTATGTCACTAAACTGCATCTGATGCTGACGCTTAAGTTTTTGAGATATGGTGTATGCCTTCATTACTATCACTCCCAAGTCCACTGTGCCCTGGAGTGGTAGTCCCTTTTCGGTTCCCATGTAGTGATCAAATAGATATGTTTGTGAATTAATCGTTTAGTTGTAGCGAGATTGACTCCAAGTACTGTCTTTCCTTTATATGAAAAGATTTCAGGCTCAAGGTTAGCTTACTATCATGGGAGTGTTGGAAAATGATTTCATTCAATAATAATACTTAAGGCAACGCTGAAGTCGACGCTATCATATATATATATATATATATATATATATATATATATATATATATATTTTTTTTTTTTTTATTTATTTATTTATTTATAATTGATAATACAATTTAAAAGTCGGTCTTACCATTGGTTTCTGAATAACACTTTTTTGGTTTTATTCGTCGTCAGAGGTGTTGACTTTTGAAAAAAATGGACAGTTTTAAACTTCCCGGCATGTGCCCACGCGATCTGTTAATCGCTCCTGCATTTTGCTTTCGTCATTCAACGGCATCACTATTTGTCGTCATTGGGTCTCGTGTTCTTATGGTGATTTTAAATTTTTTTCGTTTTTATATTTATTTTAGTTTATGTGTGTTTATTTATATATGAATTCTTAATTATGGCGGTCTGATGTTTTGGTTAGTCCAATTCCATATTAAGATTGTTTTCCTGTGTGGGCATGCTCGAAAAATTTCTGTTTTGTTGTTTAGGAAATTTTCTTCGGAGTTTATTCCTTGAAGAATACGGAATTTTTCTGTTGTGCATAAGGAGCATTTTTTTTTACCATTTATGTATGGCTTCGATTGGTCTAGTATTTTCCATTCTAATTTAAAATGTTTTTCTTGTATATATATATATATATATATATATATATATATAAATGGACTCGTCGATTCGCGTTCAATTCCTAGACGAAGCTGTTGGCATTTCACATAGCGCTAATACCCTTGGGAAAGGTATGAATCCATATATTCTCCCTCCAGCTATGGGTTAAATAGTAGGTCAGACTGGGCCCTTGGGCCTTGCGTAGGTAACCAGTCTAGGAGAGGGATAACTCTGAATACAAAATTCCCTCCAGCTATGGGTTAAATAGTAGGGCAGACTGGGCCCTTCAGCCTTGGGTATGTAACCAGTCTAGGAGAGGGATAACTCTGAATTCAAAATTCCAAGGTCAGTCGTTGATTGGGTTTGTGGCAACCCTTGATGCACCAATTCTTTCCTATCGACTGTGCCAAAAAGTGTGGATGGTCCAACACAAGCCTTCACCACTATAAACAAATCACTGTGTGGATGCTCATTGTATGAACACTTATACGTCGAAATCGACGGGGGAGTCTGTACATTCAGAGATTGATTTTTCTCGATTTGTTTAGCCTTAAAATTTAAGTAGTTAAATCCCGCCTAATTAATCATTAATGAATCAACTTTCAAAAAATTAGGTTTGACTTCAATTAAGCACATATCTTCCCATTGTCGGCTGAAAATAGCCTTATTTGTTTACGTTATCGTAAGTTCCTGTGAAGTCTCTTAAGGGAATATGAGTACTACTACTACCTAAACAAAGCGATGAAAAATTGCGAGGTCCGTTTGGTGTGAGGGTAAGAGGCTTGCGTGTCGATCCGACATACA
Source organism: Doryteuthis pealeii (assembly GCA_023376005.1). Lineage (NCBI taxonomy): Eukaryota > Metazoa > Mollusca > Cephalopoda > Myopsida > Loliginidae > Doryteuthis > Doryteuthis pealeii. The sequence goes on along the minus strand of CM042144.1, from coordinate 2,021,929 downwards.
GGTTTCAAATCACACACGGGGCGATCTTCGTATCTATAGCTCTGCTGATGAGACCTAATAGGCCGAAATGTACATTCAGAGATTGATTTTTCTCGATTTGTTTAGCCTTAGAATTTAAGTAGTTAAATCCCGCCTAATTATCATTAATGAATTAACTTTCAAAAAATTGGGTTTGACTTCAATTAAGCACATATCCTCCCAAATATTGTCGGCTGAAAATAGCCTTATTTTTTATATATATATATATATATATATATATATATATATATATATATATATATGTCTGCGCGCGCGTGTATGTAGGTAATTTTGGTGGGCGTGAGACGGCCAAGTACGGCTCATATTGCCATAATATATGTGTACATGATGCCCAGACCTCATTATTTTCTTCCTTGCTGCCAGATTGGAATGAATCCAAAAGGGCGATCATGTTGAATAATACTTGGTTCGAGTCATATTGATTCCTGTCAATCTCCAGCCGTTGTTCTTATTTACATTGGTTCATATCTGGCACAGATAGATCCAACGGGTTCTACAAGGAATCTCTCTTTTCTAACCCCATCTGCAACCCTGAAATCCGCAAGATTTATTTTAATGATTAATGAACCGAAAAGAATTAACCACCAAAGTATTATGTAAAAAGAAATGAACTTGGTAAAATGAAACATAGATGTTTTCACTTGGATATGTTTTTGGTATCTTATTATAATGGAGATTCGGTGTCTGACTATAAGCGAAATTATATCACTGCTTACGTCACAATACCATCAGGAATTGCGTGGTAAATAAATGAGTATTTAATTCATTCTCAAAATCAATAATACATAGAATACGGGTTAGCTCAGTCGGTAGTGCGTTCTGCTAGAAACCACAAGGTTCCTAGTTCGATACCGGTCCTCGCCAACTCAGCATATGAGTAGCACAGGGATCTGTGCGGTAAAGTAAGGAGCTAATGGTAGGTGTGGCCCCACCTCAGACGCCAAAACAATCTCCTTGGTCTAGCGCTATTGAAAAGAGCATAGACTCCCTCGCTGACTGGCTGATACCGACTTTAGGCCGCCCCGACGACTTTTTATTAACGATGTACCGATATAAATGTAAGATAAATTTGCTCCAAAACAACACATTTTATTAGGACATTTAAAATCCTGCAATGTGTCTTATATGGCATTAAGAAATAAAGGTTTATATAATATATGGTGCAGTAAATTTGCACAATGATTTTAACAAAACCGGGTTTAATAAATAATTACCTGGTGTTATTGATCTCTAATATTATTGTGTTATTCTCCAATGTATTAAAATCAATCTTATGAATGATATTATAGAGAAACCAATTAAAATACACTTAAAATAAGTGTAATCGTTTTATATGCGTTCTTATTCAATTTCGTTAGTCTTTCTAATTCAATACATTTCATTACATTAAAATGTAAATAGTTACGTCTGAAGAGCGTATATTCTTGCTCGTCAAAATAAAGACTATTACAATCTAATTCCTTTGCAATTCCTATTAAAAACATTCCATTGTCAATGAAGAGGGGGGTGTCAAAGAATCTCAAGGTTTCTCGTCACTTTAGAATTTGTTCGAGACCATACTGTTTTTGTTGTTGTCCTTCAAATGGAACTGCATTGTGGGATACTTTGTAAAAAGTATAAGAATATGCAGAATAGGTAACTGTTGTAAACAAATGTATCTAGTAATTTAAATTGAAATCATGTACAAGTTTTATAATTGAATAATATAATTTGCTCCATGTTCCAATTACGTGGTTAAAGAGTGCTAGTTTTTTTAATGCTGTTATGGCATATTCCTACCTATTAATATTCTTTCTCGCATCACCTATGAAAAAAAATAACATCAACAGTCATATTTTGTTATGTCCTAGTTCGAGATACTATTTGATAATACTTAATTCAAGTATTATTTGATATGTTAACAATTAATCAATACGTTGAGCACTGACAATTTTTCAGATATCAATAAAAATATATATAATAATTTAGTGACACTTGTACTCAGCAATTATAAAATTCAGTAACCATTTCCATATACTTCCTAACAAATTAATTTTCACATTATCCCAATTAACCCTTACACCATTCATATTTTTTACATTATAAAAAAAAAAAGAAAAAATAGTTAAAAAATATTTATTTTCTGAAGTAATATGCACTGACCATGAACGGGTTAAAATCTTCCTGATGGAAAGAGAATTTGTCTTTTTTGAATTTGAAATATGTATTCTTCTTTCAAAAATTGTTACACTAAGATATACATTATGTGACCGAGAAACGCGTAGCGGATTGCCTATGAAAGAAAATCGTATGACTTGTACGCTTTTGAACATCAATTTTTCGTTTTGAATTCAAATTATTTTCAGCTTCTCTCTCGATGAGTCCTTAAAAAACAAGCTCTGATGATGATTTTATAAATCGAAATATTGTTCAATATTAGATATGAATATATTAACATCATTGTGTATTTTCATATTTTTATCTATATCTCTCTCTCTCTCTATATATATATATTATATATATATATATATATATTATTCAATTGCGCTTTAACTTTTACTTTGCAATGCATGAGTAAATTCAAAAGTGCTCAACATATAATAATAATAATAATAATAATAATAATAATAATAATAATAATAATTGTTGTTGTTGAGGAAAACAGTTAAGCCTCTGCCAAGATTTCAATGCAAATGATTTCACCAGGACTCTAACCTATATTTAATTAAGTCGGTGTAATTCCTTAGTTAAACTGAGATTCTTTTCGGGTAAGCGAATAATCGAGAAAGAAGTTCATCTCAGTTTAACTAAGGAATTACATTAACTCTTTTAATCCATTATTGTGTTTTTTTTTTTTTGTACCAGCATTAGCTGATAGTCTTTCACTGGAGTCTTAGTGACAACCAGTCTCCTCAGGTATCCGGAACTCTTCTGGGTATTCAAGCTGATTTCAGATTTGCTGTTGTCGGGATGGTCTCAATTATTCATCTGATTACCAGTTCCTCCAGTCTTTTTTCAAAGTTTATTGAGGCCGTTCCTAGTGCACTAACTACGATTGGTATCACTTTCACCATCATATTCCACAGCTTTTTCAATTCTCTGGCAAGGGTGATTGTCTATCTTTTTGTTTTCCTTCATCTTCACCCTGTGATTTGCCGGAACTAAAAAATCTACCAGATGACAAGTTTTTTTTTTTAAATAAATACTAGGTCTGGTCTTCTAGCTGGGATAAGGTGTTCCGTCAAAATCTCAAAGTCCCAAAGAATTTTATGCGTTTCATTTTCAAGAACAGATTTTGGTTTATGCATATCAGATTTTGTTGAATGTCAAAATTTAGATTTTGCATAATTCCCAGTGGATCACCTTTCCAACCAGTCGTGCCTAGCATTGCGCTAGTTTATTAAATATTATTATTTCCCCCCTTTTGTGTTTTTCACATCAACGTTAACTGATGGCATTTCACTGGAGGCTGAGTGACAACAAGTCTCATTAAGTCTCCAGGACTCTTCTGAGTATTCTAGCCGATTGCAGCTGTGTAATAGTCTGGATGGTCTCAATTCTTCCTCTGATTTCTAGATCCTCCAGTCATTTTTCCAATTTTATTGGTACCGTTCCAAGCGCACCAACTACAATTGGTATCACTTTCACTCTCATATTCCACAGCTTTTTCAATTCTCTATCAAGGTCCAGGTATTTATCTATGTTCTACAGCTGATAAGGTTTCCCATCCCTCTATTTTCTTTTTCAAACTGGGATCGCATTGTGGGATCCTTTATCCGTTAACAAAGTATAGAACATTGAAGAGTGAAAATAAGTCTGTGTTGTAAACATGTGTATCTAGTACGCTTTGAATCACCAGCGGCAACACGCACTTGTCTGCTCTTCGACAGAGAAAAAAAAGTGGAAATATTTTTTCCTTCCCAAAACGATAAGAGATTGCAAATAGATTATTGAGGAATCGCAAAAGAAATGTTTTCGCCAAGAATATTTTTGATTGAATGAGTCTCAGACAGACATACAGACAGAGAAAATGGTAAGGAACGAAAGGAGGTGCAGAAATAAGTGGTGAATGTGCAGCAGACAATTTCTCTCTTCATATAATATATATATATATATATATATATATATATATATATATATGTGTGTGTGTGTGTGTGTGTGTGTGTGTGTACAAATACATATATATGCATACATGTAAATGCATACATATACTTACATTTATATACATATACATATCTATACATATATATATATGCATATATATATATACATACATATATGTATACATATACATATATACGTACGTATGTACATATATATAAACATATATATACATATCCCAAGCACTTTAGTAGATAAAAGTAGACACACTTCTTCTTTTTTTATATTTGCACACGCACCCCCTCTCTCTCTCTCTCTCTCTCTCTCTCTCTCTCTCTCTCTCTCTCTCTCTCTCTCTCTCTCTCTCTATCTTACACACACATGCACACGTTCAATATGCATATCGTAATTATTTGTGTATAACACTTACTCATGGGTAGCACGCACGCCTAACTTTGGATTACGAAATTCTGTACAACAGAAATTTTTCTGTTTATATATAAATAAACAAATAAATAAGTAAATACTTTAGTTTATATTTATTTACATGGAAACAAGTCTGCTACCATTAGTTTCTTGCTATGTAAGCTTAATTCTTAGCGGAGCAATCATCGGACAGTTTTGAAATTTTCCAAACTTTTTTTCGCTGCCCGATGATGTGGAGACCCATGCACAAACCGAAAGCTCATGCAGGGGCTAGTGCGAAAATTGGGTGTATCCCTTCGACATTCCTACTTTGGGGCGCCTTAGGCGCCGTCCAATAAACCCAGTAAACCACAAGCAAACTCGGCCAATACTCGGTATTCGCCAAGTTTGCTTGTCGTGATTATCGGGTGTTTTCCCCCCGACACAGACTACGTCAGTAAGTGACTTTGTCTTATGAACTCTTCCTATCTTTTGTATGTACATTTAGGCATCTCCTTTATACTTCATTATTGTATCTTTTCCCTTATATGTGTTTCTCATGTATCTTGTATACGTATTTCTTGTTATTGTATCTTCTCCACGTGCTTTATGTATTAAAGTCTATTGTATTTAATACCTTTAGTCAGAGTTTTTTGTTCAACCAACACTAATTATAACATTATTATACCTTTGAATCCAACACTGCTATCCCATGGGGAACATTATGAAATTTTAAAAGTGTATACTTAAATTTAGCGGGATAATATACAATTCGGACAAGACCAGGAATATACATCTAGTAATGTTATTAACTAAACCTTACTTAGTCTGATACGTATTTCCTGTTACATGTATCGTCTCCACGTGCTCCATATATCGAAGTCTATTGTTGTATTTAACACGCTTAGTCGGAGTTGTTTGTTCAACGTATAATTAAGTTAACTAGCAAATATATGCACCCTCCGGGTGCAAGTATTTAAGTTTTAATGTAATAGAATATATTAAATTAGAAAGGCTAATGAAACTAAATAAGAATGCAGATAAAATGATTTGAAACAAAGGGGTGTATAATCGAAAAATAGAACAACTGAAACTTGCACTTCTATCACTCTCGTCTTTCATTGCTGAATTTTCCTAATTTAATAACTTAGTTAAAATAGGAAGTAAAGAATAAAATCAGAATTATTTCTTCTTGTTAATTGATTTCTTTTAAGATTTATTGAAGAGATTTTTATTATATTCATTAAGATAAAACCATACGATTAAAAATCAATAATACTAAGCACATATTTATTAAAATCAAATTTTTAATTTCAATATGCAAATAACCTTCCTGTTCACACTGTAAACTGCTATTTTAGTCTATATATAAATACAAGTGCATGTTATACATTTGTAGATATGATTAACAGTATTATTAATGTAAAACAATTTTATTAGAGATTGAGGTTTAAATAAAAATAAAATCATGGAGAATGTGACGTAAATAACAAAGGGAATTGTGACTTGAGTAGTGATGTAGTTTCGGTTACAGACAGAAAAGCAATCAATCTCCATTATAATAAGATATAATTTTGAACCCAATAATATTATGTTCTACTACGTTAAGAAATGTCAGAATGCAGGACAGTCATTTCGCGATTTCAAAGAACATTTTGGGGAACAATCAGCAGAAACTCAGTTGAAAGAACGTTCAGGGTGTTCAAATCGGGTGATACAAACCTCGCAGGTGAAGAAGGGAGAGGTCGACCATATACTTACAACTACCAGGCACTTTTGGTAGCTGTGGAAGAGGACGGAAGCTTGAAAACGCGAATTTTGGCCGACGACTTCAATGTGGATCATTCGATAATCGATCGTCTCAAAAAACTCGGAAAAGTATGGAAATTGGCTCCACTACAAACTCCCCGATAACAACAAACCAAAAGTGTTCAATTTCTTTTTTTCTTTTTCTTTTTTTGTTGAATAAAATTTGTTGAAAATAAATGCCGCAATAATCATGAATAAATCCAATATATAGTTTTCCTATATGGTTCTAACTTTTTGGCCGTAAATCTGGAAAAAATAATGTGTCGTATGTCCATATAATTAGGGCAATTCACTGCAAGAAATTTAACAATTGTATTAGATTAAAAAATATCGAAACATGAGTAAAAAGTAGGCAAATAGGAAAAAGAGATATACAGAATATATTATAATTGTTTTTCTTTTTTCTTCAGTGTCCAACACTTTCATCATACACAAGTTTGCTATTATAAAAAATAGAATAAAGGAAAATAAATCCACCCAATATTGACATTTTTCTGACGATCATAAGGCCCTCTGTTATAGGCAGTATTTGGCATTGTGGCTATTTTTAGATTTTAAAGGGGCATTTAACATTATGACACTTTAAAAAAAAATTAAAACCGATCTGTTTAATATGAGTAAAGTAAAACCGTCTGGGCGGTTTAAAGTCGATATCCGCCAATCAGCGAGGGAGTCTATCCCCTTTTTGACAAGCACTAGACAAGGAGATTTTTTGTTGCGTCTGAGGTGGAGCACCACACCTACCATCAGCTCCTTACTTTGCCGCACATATCCCTGTGCTACTCATACGCTGAGTTGGCGAGGGCCGGTATCGAACAAGGAACCTTGTGGTTTCTAGTCGAACGCTCTACCGACTGAGCTGAAATAAGATAATTTTCAAATTCAGACAGCAATAATTTTGAACTTGGATAAAAACGCACATCTTAAACGTTTAAGTGTTCTTGTTGTTTTCCGTACATCGGTATCCAGACGATAGAGAAAATGTCCCATATCTTTTACCCAAGGGTTTTCAACATTTTCACTGGTCGTTCTCAGGTTATAGATTCAAGTTATTGTTTGTTTGGTGTAAGTTTTATTCGTTTGGACATTTTATCTATAATCCTGATCCCGATGTACAGAAAACAACAAGAAGTCTTGAATGGTCAAAACGTGTGTTTTTATACAAGTTCAAAATTATTCCAATGTCTGTATTTGAAAATAATCTCATTTCTATTATTTACAAGCTTTTTTCAATTTTATAAAACGAATGTAAAAAAACAACAAAAGACTTTAATGACTTCACTTGTTTATTATAAAAAAGGATTCCGTGTTCTTTAAAAAAAGGTGATTAAATAATAACTTGATGCCAAAATACACATCATATATATATATATATAAATATGTATATATATATACCAACCTCAATGAACAAGCAGAATGCGACACAAGGACAGTTTTAAAGCAGATTTAACAAGATTGAATTCAGAGTTTTCATTCGCCTAGACTAGTTACCTAGCCAAGTTTAAAAAGCCAAGTCTGCCCTACTATTTACCCCTAGTTGGAGGGAGAGTAGTTGAATTCATACCTTTCCCAAGGGCATTAGAGCAATGTGAATGTCTATATATTATATATATAATATATATATATATATTATATATATGTGTGTGTGTGTGTGTGTGTGTGTGTGTGTTACAAGCAAACATTTTAAACGATTTCTGAAGACGTCTAGCATTTAGTCACATGGAAATTTTAATGGAAAAAGATGGGATGAGAATTTCGTTTTGCTTTATGCTCCTCTGAATCTCCGAGATTCTGCAAGAAAAAAATATCCTTTTTCTATTTACTATAAAAGTGAGAAAGTAAAATTTCAAGTTGGACGTTCACCGTTAGGGTTTCCGCGTTGGTCTTCAATATTCAATGGTACTCTTCACATTGAATGATCATACATCTCTAAAAATCTATGCTTCATTCGCTGATGTTATTGATGTTCCCGTTTGGATACAAGAATTTATTGGGGGAACATTGTTCGATATATTGATAAGCCGATATGCATTGATGCGGATGCAAGAAAAAAGAAAGAAAGAAAAAGAAAGACAAAGATCTATGCCGAGCACGTTTCGTAGATGCGGAAACAGAGAACATCATATTCCGAAGACTTTCATGGTCGCCCATAAATTACGACCGATCGACTCTTGCATATGCCCCATCTCAACAAATCTTTATTTTTTTTACCACTAAGTCTTAAACACTTTGATATATAAGATAACAACCTCAGCAGAAATTGAGGAAATATAACGATACATATTGTTTACAGCTTCCAATAACTGATTATGTGCACAGGAAATTTCACTATTCCGCTAACAATACACAAATGATAATGCAATCTTACTATAGAATTTAATGTACTTTTCTTATAATGACAGTAGAGACTCAATTGGTTGCCGCCCTGTCAGCTGGGGCGTTAGAATGCACCGATTGCACCTCTGCATATGGGTAAGACTCCCCCAATAGGGCCACCTGTTGGCTGTGGGTGGCGACCCGTGATGCTTAAGGATAGAGCCCAGGTGGATGAGCAATTCATGACATGCAATACTCCACTGTGGCCCTATCTTGGGCTAGACGGGCGGTTGGAGAGGCCCCCTCCGATCAATCGGCTGGTCACGTCAAGCCCTAGCACCTATATGATTGCCCCAACCCTATTGCCCTTATGGCAAGCCCCGACCCCTTTTTATCATATGGGTGCTAGTGTTATATAATCGCCGCGCCCAGCACCTATATTTGTGGCCTTGTGCCAGACTTGGAAAAGAACCTTAGAAAAATGTACTACCGATTATCTTAGATTGCTGGGTGGTCTTTGTGGAATCACCGAAAACAGTAGATAGGATAGATAACATCTTTTAATGAGAGAAAGCAGACGATAAGTCTAGGATTAAGGAAAAACCAGTCCTCTGGACTCCAAGAAGCCTTTGATGTTTAGGTTAGTGAACTCTGTGTGACCAGAGAGATTGGAACAAAATAGAAAGAATCGAAAGGTCTCGAACGTTCTAGGGTGGAACCTTCTGGAGGATTGTTTGGAAATACTATTTAAGACACACGAATAGAATCAAAAAAGGTCAGTTAGTTGGGAGTCTGCGAGCAGGGCAGTTGGTTTGCGTTCGGAGGAGGAGAGCCAGGCAGAAATCGGGCAGTGATCGTATGGAACTGTAGTCGCTCAGGACGATAAGGAGAGGCTGAGAAAAGCTTGTTCACCGAGAAGTTTACTAAGGACTAAAAACTCGCAGTTGAATCCAGTTAAAATACACCTCTTGCTAAGACAGATTATTCGGGGCTCTCTCTCTCTCAAAAGTTAGAAGAAGTTTGAAACATAATAAACTTTTGAGAAGTTAAATCCAGTGTTGTTGTCTGCTCTATTTACAACGAAAGAAATCTTTTTTATGAATGGACTCACGAAACAAACAAGATAGTAAAAGTCACTATCGCAAAGAAATCGTACTCATGAATGAAAGTCATTAAAGTGTAAACTTGTCAACACGTCAATTGGCCGTAACGAGGAGCACGCGGCGTGCGTAAACGTGATACCTTTCCCTTGACCAAAAGAAGTGGAGAAGATTTTGGGGCTAGCTAAGACTGACTGCTAGATCGGTGTATGTAAACAAACGAAACTCCGTACGTACGAATATACGAGTAGTAGTGCCGAAGAAGGAAAGGCACTAAGGTTATACACGAACTGGTCCCCAACGTAATATACCGAACTGATCCCACTACGTTATATAGCTAATTGAGAACCCAATACGTTACATATTGCGATTTGGTGCCTGTGAACCACGAAAGTTCCCGCAAGGACTTGTAAGAACCTGGTTGCCACAAAACACAACGTAGGGACGAGACAGATCGGCCGGAATTTTTTTTTACGGAAAATAAACGTAAAAGAAAGAGAAAGAAAAAACACCAAACAGAAGAAGAAGAAAAAAAACAACGAAAAACAACGAAAATCAACAGGAAAAGTTCTGATACACGGAAAGGAAAACGAACGAACGGAAAACAAAAAAAAAAAAAAAAAAAAAAGAACTTTCTATAGACTTTAAAAAAAAAAAGAAGACATTTATTACGGACATAAAAACAAAAAAAAAAAAAAAAAAAAAAAAAAAAAGAAGTCAAAATTGTAACAAAGGACATTTTGTTAAAAGGAAAGAGAAGAAAATTGAACTTTTTACAACTATACGTAAGTACAACTTCCCACTTATTTTTTTTGGCCATTTTCTTTTCTTTTCGCTCTCTTGTTTGTTTGATACTTGTTAAATATTATATGATGGAATCACAATTTAGGGATTTACTCCAGGCACTCAAAGAGGAATTAATCAATACGGCAAAATCACTGTCAGATACATTAAAAAATGACTTTTATCTGCAGCAGATTGCACCGTTAGTTAGTAAGGACGAAAGTAAATTTGAGGTATGGCTCCAAAGTATGGAGAAATATTTTACTTTGATGGATGTTAAAGAAATGGATAAATGTAGGGTAGCACTCATTAGCACGGGAGGAGAAATAGGAAATTTCATATACAAAATTATAGAAGGCAACAAGAGTATTTCATGGATAGGATTGACACAGGTAATTAGGGAATATATTGGGGTCACCCACTACGCACATTATTATTTTCGTAAATTAGTGAATATTAAACAGTACAGACAGGAGAATGTGCAGAATTACATGTTAAGAATAACAAAACTGATAGATCAGGCCTATTCTAGAGAAGATAAAAATTTAGCGATAGTGCAACAGCAGATTAAGTGCTGTTTTATAGACGGATTAGCGGACCCGAGGTAAAGGTATTTGTACTTAGAAGTGATCCCCCAACAGTCGAGAGCGCCTATCAATTAGCACTCTCAGAGGACAAATTAAGGGCTAGGATTAGGATTCCCCCCAATATTGACCCTGCACCGATAGAGATTTGCCACGCTAAAAGGCGCACGGTGCATATCAATGCAATAGGGCATGATAGAAAAGCCCACGCTAGGTGTGATGGCAGGACCGATCATAGAGCGACACATCCAGTAAGAAACAAGTGGATAAGGAATCGACTATGCTGGATATGCAGGTCGAACAAGCATCTGAGGTGGAATTGCCCCCAGAGAAATGCTGAAAAAAGGCGAGTGCCAGTTTATAGACAGCCTCCCGAACGAAATAAAAGACAGACGTACACTATCAGTGCGATAGACTCGACGAATAGGATAGGTTATCAAAAAAATCTTAGAGGAGAAGGGATAAATACGAGGGATAAACCATATAATAGAGGGTTTATGAATAATTTTACGTATAGGAAGATAGATAAGCCAGTGCAACAGTTTAAGAATTGTACTGAAATTGAGAAAAAGCCGGAGAAAACGGCCACACCGAACACAGAACCAAATCCAGTAGAGAAAGTTAGTCCAGATACAAAAACGCCTGTAATTAAAGATGCACCCTCGGAAAATTCTGAACCGAGGAGAGTCCTGGTGACTCTGATAGGGATGATTTTTTCGTGCCCCTCAGAACGCGAAAGATAGCTATGTACAAAGAAATATTAGAAAAGAATAGGAATATGCGTCAGGAGGAGGCAATGTTAGATTCTGTAAGTTGTAAAACGAATTCGCGTGATAAGGTTAGTAGTCAGGCCGAAAAAAAGTTAAAAGACATAGGAAAAGTAGCAACTGATATTAAAATTAAACCTGAAGGAAAGTCTCGAATCGACAGTAAGAGAAGGATAGATGGCGAGAAAAGAAAAGAAAGGAATTAAAGGACGCCATTTCTGATATTTTCAGCTAGAGAGATAGAAAGTTTACGCAGGACCGAATTAGTTTCACGACCAGTGGACATGGATACTATTGACGACGATTGTTTTTTTTTTTCTCCGTATATTTAATTTGAAAAAAAAAAAAAAAAAAAAGAGACAGCATTCAATTTTTTAAAAAATTGTAGATATTGTTTTGTCGCTAGCGGTGATATTCCGCTAGGTGCTGTTGAAATTATTATTATTATATTAATGATAATCTGTACCCATAAAAGGTAATTGAAGAATTATGTGAAAATTCTTCCGACGCAATTCTAAGTTTGAGAATAAGAGCGGTCGTAAACATGTTTTGTTTTATGTCCTATAGTAAATAAATGAAAAAATAAAATAAAATAAAATGAAGAGAATACGAATGTGTACAAAAATATAGAGAGAGCGAAAGGGAAATGGTTTGGGAAGTTGTACAGGAAAAGAAAAATTTTTTTTTTTAAATTTGTTTGATCATTTTAATTTCATGATCAAATTCGCTGTATAATTGATTTTGCTAATGTTGTTGTATTTGTTTTATGATTGTTTTATATTTTGTAAACATGTAGAGAGAGAGAGAGAGGTTAAATAGTGTATTTTAGAAAAAAATCAAAATCAAGAAGAAAGAAAAATGAATGATAATTAGGGCTAGTTTTGAAAATTATATTACATATAATTTTATCGGCGATGATAGGGAGGATTGTTATATAATCGCCGCGCCCAGCACCTATATTTGTGGCCTTGTGCCAGACTTGGAAAAGAACCTTAGAAAAATGTACTACCGATTATCTTAGATTGCTGGGTGGTCTTTGTGGAATCACCGAAAAAGTAGATAGGATAGATAACATCTTTTAATGAGAGAAAGCAGACGATAAGTCTAGGATTAAGGAAAAACAGTCCTCTGGACTCCAAGAAGCCTTTGATGTTTAGGTTAGTGAACTCTGTGTGACCAGAGAGATTGGAACAAAATAGAAAGAATCGAAAGGTCTCGAACGTTCTAGGGTGGAACCTTCTGGAGGATTGTTTGGAAATGCTATTTAAGACACACGAATAGAATCAAAAAGGTCAGTTAGTTGGGAGTCTGCGAGCAGGGCAGTTGGTTTGCGTTCGGAGGAGGAGAGCCAGGCAGAAATCGGGCGAGTGATCGTAGGGAACTGTAGTCGCTCAGGACGATAAGGAGAGGCTGAGAAAAGCTTGTTCACCGAGAAGTTTACTAAGGACTAAAAACTCGCAGTTGAATCCAGTTAAAATACACCTCTTGCTAAGACAGATTATTCGGGGCTCTCTCTCTCTCAAAAGTTAGAAGAAGTTTGAAACATAATAAACTTTTGAGAAGTTAAATCCAGTGTTGTTGTCTGCTCTATTTACAACGAAAGAAATCTTTTTTATGAATGGACTCACGAAACAAACAAGATAGTAAAAAGTCACTATCGCAAAGAAATCGTACTCATGAATGAAAGTCATTAAAGTGTAAACTTGTCAACACGTCAATTGGCCGTAACGAGGAGCACGCGGCGTGCGTAAACGTGATACCTTTCCCTTGACCAAAAGAAGTGGGAGAAGGATTTTGGGGCTAGCTAAGACTGACTGCTAGATCGGTGTATGTAAACAAACGAAACTCCGTACGTACGAATATACGAGTAGTAGTGCCGAAGAAGGAAAGGCACTAAGGTTATACACGAACTGGTCCCACAACGTCACATATACACGAACTGATCCCACTACGTTAGGTATAGCTAATTGAGAACCCAATACGTTACACTAGAAGGCGGTGGCTGCGGGTCTACATGTCCTGGGAATGACGTTAAACTCTATCTGATGGTGAGGTTCCAGTTTTGGAGGTTTGGGGAATGTGGAGCACCCCTTCATCACCATTGCTCCCTGGTCCACTCTGACCCGGAGTGGTAGTATCTGTTAGGATCCCATCTATGGGTTAAATGGAAAAGTGTATTTATAAAAAAAATTGTATTATCCATTAAGAATTGATTTATTTTAAAACTTTATCGGCATTAAATGACCCACTGAGGTTGATATGCCGTAAAACAAAACAAACAAACAAACAAAATCAATTGGTTGACAGCACCCTCTTGCCCTGTAGGCTGGACCCAGTATCTCCAGCGGTAAGGGCGCCCTCTATATGATACTTTCTATTCTGTTTTCTATTACCATTTCGTACTTCTTTCTTTTTTGTTTTCTTTTCTGTTATCCATTTTGTTTTGTTTGTGTGTTGCAATCTTTCTTTTATTCTTTCTTTCTTATAACCCTTTCTTTCTTTTTTTCACACAACCTTTCCTTCTGTTGTAAGGGAAAATATTTTCTCCTACAAGAAATATGAACTCGTCCAACGAAGCCCATAGATGATACGGACTACACAGTCGAGTAGTCCAGTAGTCAAGTTCGATTAGTCGCTAGTTGCTACCGAGAATAAATTACTGTTGTTGTTAGGCTCTATTTTTATTATATGTTTGTACCAAATGTAATAAACTTACGTTAATCCATCTAAACGGATTTCAATGCTGTTATTTGTTTGTTGTTTGTTTATTGATTTTAACGGCATATCAACCCGTCCGGGCTTATGTCATGCCTAACGGTTAGGAAGCGATATATATCGTGTATTTATATTTATATTTTTACTCAACACTTTCTTCCTTTCTTTTTTTCTAATCTTCCGTTTTTTGTTTGTTTTTCTTGTTTTTTAATTCTCTCTTATAACCCTTTCTTTCTTTTTTTTTCAATCAACCTTTCTTTCTCATCATACATTTTATTTATTTTCTTTCTTTCTTTCGTTCTCTCTTATAACACTTTTTTTTTTATAATCAACCTTTCTTTCTTTCTTCTCATCATACATTTTCTTTTCTTTCTTTCTTTCTTTCTCTCTTATAACACTTTCTTTTTTTTAATCAACCTTTCTTTCTTTTTTCTCATCATACATTTTCTTTTCTTCTTTCTTTCTTTCTCTTTATAACAATTTCTTTTTTTTAATCAACCTTTCTTTCTTTCTTTCTCATCATACATTTTCTTTTCTTTCTTTCTTTCTTTCTCTCTTATAACAATTTCTTTTTTTTTAATCAACCTTTCTTTCTTTCTTTCTCATCATACATTTTCTTTTCTTTCTTTCTTTCTGTCTTATAACACTTTCTTTCTTTTTTTCAATCAACCTTTCTTTCTTTCTCATCATACATTTTTTTTCTTTCTTTCTTTCTCTCTTATAACCCTTCTTTCTTTCTTTTTCAATCAACCTTTCTTGCTTTCATCATACATTTTCTTTTCTTTCTTTCTTTCTGTCTTATAATCTTTCTTTCTTTCTTTCTCATCATACATTTTTTCTTCTTTCTTTCTGTTATTCTTTCTTTTCTTTTTAATCAACCTTTCTTTCTTTCTCATCATACATTTCTTTTCTTTCTTTTCTTTCTCTCTTATAACCCTTTCTTTCTTTCTTTTTTAATCAACCTTTCTTTCTTTCTTCTCATCATACATTTTCTTTTCTTTCTTCTTTCTCTCTTATAACACTTTCTTTTTTTTCAACCTTTCTTTCTTTCTTCTCATCATACATTTCTTTTTCTTTCTTTCTTTCTTTCTTTCTTCTTTCTTTCTTTCTCTTATAACACTTTCTTTCTTATTTGTTTAATTTCCACAGTTACACCCGGTGGTGTCGTTACAGTTCGGAATATCTAAGAAGTGAGCCATTAACCCTTCGTTGCTCACTGGAACACTCTGGTCTGGAGCGACAGTATAGTTTTCTCTATCTATCTATAGATCTGTTTAAAAATTATTGGTAATAGTTCGGAATAATTGAAACTGAATGCAAATTATTTGTCTTCAGAATACGGACCTGCAGCTATAATTGTTTACTAAAGATTCATTTGATTCACATCAAGCCCTAGCATCAATATGATTGGGTATTTGCCTCTCATCCCACTTATGAGGGCGTGGCACAAGGACATGTTTATGTGGGCCCACCTACAAGCCAAAGCTCATGGGTGGTAGGCACAAAAAATGCGTCGATCCCGTCGGCTAGCATCAATATAATTGGCCCGACCGTATTGTCCTTATTGCAAGCCCCAGTCTTTTTTATCATATGGGTGCTAGAAGGTGGTGGCTGAGGGTCTTCATGTCCTTGGTATGACGTTATACTCCGATGGTGAGGTTCCAGTTCTGGTGGTTTGATGAATGTGGAGTACCCCTTCACCACCATTGCTCCCAGGTACGCTATGACCCGGAATAGTAATACCTATTATGATAACATCAAATTTTGTCTATATATGGTCCCGTTTATAAAACCAAAATGAACAAAAATATTTACCTAAAAACTATTCGCTTAAAATCGTGTATATAATAGAGACAAGATTAGGCATTAAATAGCTCATAAGGGTTGATACGCCATTAAATAAAATAATCAACGAGCCAAGTAGGGAAATATGGATACTTTTTTCCGGGAAATGGTTTTATTTATTCCCTCAATAAAAATCTAATTACGTCTTTATACCCACCATAAACTGGTGTTTTGACGGTTTTATTTTCATCACCGATGAGTAAATGATAGTTTTATTATCGTATAAAACCGTATCATGATTATCTGATTGTATACTTTATGAAGTACACTCATTGGGATTATAATTTGCTGCCTATTTTTCTAACCAATTTTCACAGGTTGAATTCCACTGAAGTCTGAGATACAGAAAGTCTCATCGAGTCTCCATGACTTTTCTGGGGATTCTAGTCGATCGAAATCGTGCTGTGGTCTAGATTATCTCGTTTCTTTTATATCCCTACTTCCCCCAGATACCTTTCCCGGCCTTTGAGGACCGTTCTAAATGTTATATATTGATAATAATTGTTTTGGGGACGTTTAGTGTAAAGATGGTTAGTATAGAATTTGAATTCGAGGGTTGAAATTCAAAATCGGAGGGGGTTAGATGATTGATACTCGGTAACATCATGTTGTGGGAACATAAGTTAGTCAGACCAGAACAATTAGCAGTAATGCTGCAACTACGCAAGAAACAGACTATATGAATAAGGTACCAGCCAACTACTTCGGAAGACAAATAAGATAAAGATTTAGATGTGAGAGCATAACCACGGATCCTCACATATCCCTTCTTCACATAAGAACTCATAGCATGTATATAGCTAGACGGGTATATAAAACAAAGGCACCAACTACAATTCTCATCACCATCACTCACATGCTTCTCAGCTTTTTCAGCCCTCTAGCAGGATCCTTGTATTAGTCTATGCTTTATTTATTTTGATTTTTATTCTGTCATCCGCGGGACTAATAAAATGCACATGATAACAGGTTCTCTTTTCTTATTAATCAAATGATATCCCTCCTTACGAGTTATTCACTAGCGTTAGTTGGTGCTCTTTCAATAGGGGCTCAGTGACAGCAAGTCTCCTCAGGTCTCCAGGACTGTTCTTTCCATACTTATTTTAGCCTTTCCTAACAATGCAGTTGTTAGGATGCTCTCAATTTTTCCTATATTTTTCATTGGTTTCAATTCTATTTTAATACTAAATCTTTGGGGACTGTTAGAGGGGGCATAACATTGTTATTATTATTATTATTATTATTATTATTATTATTATTATTATTATTATTATTATTATTATTCCTTTTGAGTTTTCACATCAGTGTTAGCTGATGGTCTTTCACTGGAGTCTGAGTGACAGCAAGTCTCCTCAGGTCTCCAGGACTCTTCTGAGTATTCTGGCAGATTGCAGCAGTGCAGTGTTCTGAATGGTTTCAATCCTTCCTCTGATATCCAAACTTTCCAAACCCTTTTCTAATCCTTTTGGGACTATTCCAAGTGCACCAACTACAATTGGTATAACTTTCACTTTCATATTCCATAACTTTTTCAGTTCTCTGGCAAGGTCCAGATATTTGTCAATTTTTTCATTTTCCTTTAACTTCACCCTGTGATCCGCTGGCACTGCAAAATCCACCAGTTGACAAATTATTATTATTATTATTATTATTATTATTATTATTTTTCACACCTGCCGTAGCTGGTGGTTCACTGGAGGCTGTGACAGCAAGTCTCCTCAGGTCTCCAGGATTCTTCAGAGTATTCTACCCGATCTTTACAGTGCCATAGTTTGGATGGTCTTGATTCTTCCTCTGATTTCTAGTTCACCCAAATTCTTTTCTAGTGTTTTGGGGATTGTTCCAAGGGCACAAATTACAATTAGTATGACCTTAACCTTCATGTTCCACAGCTTCCTCAGTTCTCTGGCAATGTCCAAGTATTTGTCTATCTTTTCGCATTCTTTCATTTTCACTCGGTGATCGGCTGGGACAGCAAAATCCACGAGATAGCAGATTCTCTCTTTCTTGTCAATTAATACTAGGTCCGGTCTCCTGGCTGGAATTAGGTGATCCATCTGTACCTCGAAATCCCAGAGAATGTTGTGCGTCTCGTTCTCTAGGACGGGTTTAGGTTTGTGCATATACCATTTGGTTTTATGATAAAAATTGAATTTCTTGCACAGTTCCCAGTGGATCACCTTTCCCACAGAGTCGTGCCTAGTTTTGTACTCTCTTTGTGCTAGTTTTCTGCATTCGCTTATTATATGATTGACTGTTTCGTCTCTATTTCCACACATTCTGCACTTGCTGTTCTGCTGCGTCTTATCTATTTTTGCCTTTATATAGTTTGTTCTAATGGCGTTGCTTTGTGCTGCGATTATTAGGTATTCGGTTTCTCTTTTGAGGTTTCCTTTTTCTTAGCCACCTCCAGGTCTTCTGATGTGATATTTCTTGAGTTTGGCACTTAAAGTACCCGTGTAGGTGTTTTTCTTCCCATTTCTGTTTTTTTTATTTATTTTTTTTTAATATATTTCTGTTTGTCACTGTGTTGCAAATGCTTTTCTTGGCTGCTGCAAATAGTCTTTCCTTACTGTTGTTAGTGTATTCCTCCGGTGCTCAGGTTGCCGTATCAACACAGTCATCGATGTTGGCCAGACCCCTTCCCCCTCTTTTCTTGACTCATAGAGTCTGTCCGTGTCGTCTCTCGGGTGGAATGCCTTGGACATGGTCATCTGTTTCTTTGTCCTTTGGTCCATCTGTCGGAGTTCCTCTCTTGTCCATTTTAGGTATTATTATTATTATTATTATTATTATGTTGAGTTTCTCACGTCTGCCGTAGCCGGTGGCTCATTGGATGCTGAGTGACTGCAAGTCTCCTCAGGACACCATGACTCTTCTGAGTATTCTAATATTTTTCTCAAATGTGAACCTCAATATTTTTACTGGCAACAATGTTATATGAAATGCCCCATTTCCCTGCAAATATATTGAATCTCTTGGGTCTGGTTCCCAGTAAACTAATGCCGATGGAAATAACATTGGAGTTGAACCTTCACGTTTGTGAGAATTCAGCCTTTAGTTCAGCATAATTTGTGATTTTGTCACCTGGTGATCGTATGGGATGGTAACAACGAAATGTTCTCGCATATACCTTTCAACAAGAATTTCATTTGGACAAGGATGATGGATTACCCAATATCCAACTCCGCTTGAATTCGTATAGAAATGCATTATCATTATTATTACTAGCAAATATATGCACCCTCCGGGTGCAAGTATTTAAGTTTTAATGTAATAATATATTGTATTAAATTAGAAAGGCTAATGAAACTAAATAAGAATACATATAAAAAGATTTGAAACAGAGGGTGGTATAATAAAAGATTTGAAACAGAGGGAGAATAATAAAAAATGGAACAACTGAAACTTACTCTTCCATCACTCTCGTCTTTCATTGTTATTTTTTCTAATTTAAGCATTTAGTTATAAGAGGAAGTAAATAATAAAATTACAGTTATTTTATCTTGTTAATGGATTTCATTTAAAATTCATTGAAGAGATTTTTGCTTATATTCATTAAAATAAAACCAAACAGTTAGAAATCAATAATACTACGCACATATTTATTAAATTTGATTTTTTAATATTAATATGCAAATTAGCCTTCCCGTTCACACTGTAAACCGCTATTTTGTTGTATATATAAATATAATTGCATGTTGTCAGTATGTAGACGTAGTTAACAGTATTAATAATCAAAGACAATTTTATTAATAATTGAGGTTTAGATAAAAAATAAAATCATGGAGAATGTGATGTCAATAACTAAGAGAATTGTGACTTGAGTAGGAATATAGTTTCGGTTACAGACAGAAAAACACACAATCTCCATTATAATAAGACTAGCAGGACATGTGGATACACTACAGTATGATAATCTAATTATTGCAACGTTTGATATATTTACTTAAGGGCTATTTCAGTGTTGTTCAATATATAAGAAGTTCAATTATCTTGATTTAGCTCTCTTCACTCTATTTTTTTGTTATCGCATCCCCACGCTCATTCTTTATGTCTAAATGCACCCTATTCTCTTTTATATGTTTACTTAAGGGCTATTACAAGTTGTTCAATATGTAAGAAGTTTAATAATCTTGATTTAACTCTCTTCACATTTTTTCTTTCCTTCTTTTCATCTTTTCATCATGTTCGATTTAAAAAGATTAGCGTTATCGTTTCCCGCGCTCACTCCTTATGTCTAAATGATATTAAAGAGAATAGGGGGTATTCTCTTTATTATTTCACACCTTGTGAGTTTTTCACATCAGCATAAGTTGATAGTCTTTCACTGGAGTCTACTCAGGGTCTTCAAAACTCTTCTGAATATCCCAACCGATTTCAACAATGTTGTTGTCTCGGTGGCCTCAATTCTTCCTCAGTTAATCAGTTTCTCTTATCTGTTTTCTAAACCTTTGGGGACCGTTCCAAGTGCATTAATTACAATCATATTTAATGTTTGTCTCCGGTCTTAACTGTTGTTTGCTTTCCCATTGATATAATTATTATTATTATTATTATTATTATTATTATTATTATTATTATTATTATTATTATTTACTCCTTTTGAGTTTTCACATCAGCATTAGCTGATGGTCTTTCACTAGAGTCTGAGTGACAGCAAGTCTTCTCAGATCTCCAGGACTCTTCTGAATATTCTAGCAGATTACAGCAGTGCAGTGTTCTGGATGATATCAATCCTTCCTCTGATTTCCAGACTTTCCAAACCCTTTTGGGACCGTTCCAATGCACCAACTACAATTAGTATCACTTTCACGTTGATGTTCCATAACTTTTTCAGTTCTCTGGCAAGATCCAGATATTTGTCCATTTTTTCATTTTCCTTTAGCTTCACCCTGTGATCTGCTGGCACTGCAAAATCCACCAGTTGACAAGTTCTTTCTTTTTCGTTTATCAACACTAGATATTATTATTATTATTATTATTATTATTATTATTATTATTATTATTATTTACTCCTTTTGAGTTTTCACATCAGCATTAGTTGATGGCCTTTCACTGGAGTCTGAGTGACAGCAAGTCTCCTCAGGTCTCCAGGACTCTTCTGAGTATTCTAGCAGATTGCAGCAGTGCAGTGTTCTGAATTATTATTATTATTATTATTATTATTATTATTATTATTATTATTATTATTATTATTATTATTTACTCCTTTTGAGTTTTCACATCAGTTTTAGCTGATGGTCTTTCACTGGAGCCTGAGTGACAGCAAGTCTCCTCAGGTCTCCAGGACTCTTCTGAGTACTCTGGCAGATTGCAGCAGTGCAGTGTTCTGAATGGTTTCAATCCTTCCTCTGATATCCTAACTTTCCAAGCCCTTTTCTAATTCTTTTGGGACTGTTCCAAATTATTATTATTATTATTATTATTATTATTATTATTATTATTATTATTATTATTATTATTTCCCAATTTGCGAATTTATCGCACCAATTTTAACTGGTTGTTTTTCTCAAACTTCTCAGTAAAATTGCTGATGTGTGAATGTTAATGCAAACAAAAGTTAGGGAAATGAACGCATCTTTCCCATTCCTTAGAGAACCAGTACCGGATTCAATTTAGTGTTCTATCCAGGCTTACCCTTTTATAGGCAGGAAGACTTACCCTGAGGTAGATGGTATAGCCGGCGTATTCTAAGCCACACCGACAGATCAGTTTGATAGACTACTTGAGAATTATTAGTATCACTAGCAAGTTTTGATATAATAAAATATCATGTTAAATTAGAAAGGCTAATAAAACTGCATAAGAATGCAGATAAAAAGATTTGGAACAGAGGGGGTATTATCGAAAAATAGAACAACTTTGAAACTAACTCTTCCATCATTTTCCATTACTCCCGTCTTTCATTTTCCTAATTTAACTATTTAGTTAAAATAGGAAGTAAAGGATAATATTACAGTTATTTCTTCTTGTTAATGAATTTCTTTTAAGATTTATCTCAGAGATTTTTGCTCATATTCAATGAGATAAAACCAAACAATTAGAAATCAATAATACTTAGCATATATTTATTAAAATCAATTTTTTAATATTAATATGCAAATTAGCCTTCCCGTTCACACTGTAAACCGCTATTTTGTTGTATATATGAATACAATTGCATATTATTAGTATGTAGATATGGTCAACAGTCTTAATAATGTAAATCAATTTTATTAATAATTGAGGTTTAAATAAAAATAAAATCATGGAGAATGTGATGTAAATAACAAAGGGAATTGTATAGTAATATAGTTTCGGTTACAGACAGATAAACACACAATCTCCATTATAATAAGATATAGAGATACTCGAAACCATACTTATTGAATAGGAATACTTACCTGAAAACTTTTTAGATAAAATTATACACAATTATACATCGAAGTCATATGAATGTATATAATTTATTTGTTTCCAAAATGATTACCCCCCCTGTCGGCTGGGGCGTTAGAATGCACCGACTGCACCTCTGCAGAGGGGTAAGACTCCCACAATGGGGCCACCTGTTGGCCGTGAGTGGCGACCCGTGATGCTTAAGGATAGAACCCAGGTGGATGAGCAGTTCATGACATGCAATACTCCACTTTGGCCCTATCTAGGGCTAGACGGGCGGTTGGAGAGGCCCCCTCCGATCAATCGGCTGGTCACGTCAAGCCCTAGCGCCTATATGATTTTCCCAACCCTATTGCCTTTATGGCAAGCCCCAACCCCTCTTTATCATATGGGTGCTAGAAGGCGGTGGCTGCGGGTCTACATGTCCTGGGAATGACGTTAAACTCTATCTGATGGCGAGGTTCCAGTTTTGGAGGTTTGGGGAATATGGAGCACCTCTTCATCACCATTGCTCCATGGTCCACTCTGACCCGGAGTGGTAGTACCTGTTAGGGTCCCATCTATGGGTTAAATAGAAAAATGTATTTATAAAAGAATTGTATTATCCATTAAGAATTGATTTATTTCAAAACTTTATCGGCATTAATTGACTCACTGAGGTTGATATGCCGTAAAACAAAACAAACCAAAATGATTACTTCAAGATAAAATATTTTACAAATAATTATTTTTCTGGGTTATTCAAAATAAAATAATTGATTTCCACGGTGGAACTTTCACCCACTTCGGCCTTAAGCTATATGATATTCGATGCCAGTCTCTAAAAGAATTATGATAAATTGTTACTATTATTTTAATTATAATGATAAAGAAATAAATATATAAATATTATAAATATTATACGTAATGGATGGTGGTAAGCTTTTTTATTAAGAAGCATGAAAAAGAAAAATATCTACATCTATATTTATAGAGGTGCATGGTGCAATCGTAGGAAGTGAACTCGTCGACACGAGTTCAAATCCTGGATGAGGCTATTCATATTTCATTCGTGAAAGTCATTATGCAAATTATTCCTACCATATACTATGTAAATCGTTATTTATTTGAGATTTATAACACATATTTCATGATTTTAAATACATTAATAATATGGGTAGTTTTGCGGAAAATCAAATCTTTAATAGATATATCGTTAATAAATGAGAAGTTCATCAAGATTAAATAATGACTGTTTCATAATAGTTGAGAATATAATGTAAATAATTAAGGAAATTGTGACATCAGTGGTGACGCTGTTTCGGTTACACACAGAAAATTACATAATCTCTATCATAATTAGATTTAAATTTCCAACTATGCTCTATAGTATATGTACTTGCAAGTATATGTGCCCTCCGGGTGTAAGTATTTCAGTTTTAATGTAATGAAATGTATTAATTAGAAGAACTAACATAATTAAATAAAAAATTCATATGAAAAGATTACGATTATTTTAATTATATTTTAATGTGTTTCTATATAAACTCATTCATAGGATTGATTCTAATACATTGGAGAATAACACAATAATAATAACACTAAGTAATAGATTCATCAGAACTGGTTTTGTTAAAACCAGTATGCAAATTAACCACACCATTTATTATGTAAACCTCTATTTATTAATGATATATAACACATATTGCAGGATTCTAAATGCACTAACAACATGGGCTGTTTTGAGGCAAATCTAAACCAGGTTTTCATAGATATCATTAATAAATTAAGATTTATTCTATTCTAAGTATTAATGATTTTGACTATAAAATAAACACTCAATGATAAACATACGCAATTCCAGAAGGTATTGTGACGTAGGCAGTGACGTATAGGTTCGGTTACAGACAAACAGACAGCAAATCTTCATTATGATAAGATATAGCGTCGGATGCTTCTACTTCACATGTTTGAATTTTAAAATTATAAATTTGTTTTGATATGTGTTCAATTAACTGGAGATTTTGGTTGTTTTTTTGGGTTTTTTTTTAAATATTTCTGAGACAGGATTCCTTAGTTGAGTCTGAATTTTCAAAAAAAAAAAAAAAGATAACTCTACG
This sequence comes from Doryteuthis pealeii, assembly GCA_023376005.1. Taxonomy (NCBI): domain Eukaryota; kingdom Metazoa; phylum Mollusca; class Cephalopoda; order Myopsida; family Loliginidae; genus Doryteuthis; species Doryteuthis pealeii. Next base: position 1,997,009 of record CM042144.1, on the reverse strand, counting down.
AAATCTTTGCAGACACCTCATACATATTACGAGACGTGTATCGTCAACTAAACGATGTCGGCAATGTAAGTAAAAAAAAACACAAAAAACAACAACAACAACAACAACAACAATAATAATAATAATAATAATAATAATAATAATAATAAATAATAATAATACGACGTTACTACAAAAAAGCATAAACAAATTAAATAAACAAACTCCGTTCCTCCTTGTTTTGTAGAAAGTTTATATCTCACGGCTGACTGCTCTAGAAAAACAATTTCTGAACGGTCGTTTCTCTGCTCAAACATCGAGAGATATTTTATCAGCTTCTCTGCCAATTAGGTTAGAATAACAGACGATATTATCAAACCTTTATTTCAACACTTATATCATTTACACATCTAAGCACAATCTATGATACCGTTATTATTATTATTATCATTATTATTATTATTATTATTATTAGTAGTAGTAGTAGTAGTAGTAGTAGTAGTAGATTTTCACACCAACGTTAGCTGAGGGTCTTTCACTGGAGTTTAAATTACAACAAGTTTCCTCAGATCTCCCAGACTCTCCTGAGTATTCTAGCTGATTTCAACAATGCTGTTGTCTTGATGGT